>JAPMOQ010015521.1:291346-328561 GCA_026543055.1 Argiope trifasciata | reverse complement strand
CACACACACACACACACACACACACACACACACACACACGCACACACACACACACGCACACACACGCACACGCACACGCACACACACACTGAGCTTTATTATAAGTATAGATATGCCGAAACTTGAACTGCCAGAATATTTCTAATGTGATCTATGTTTAGTCATTAAATCTCGAAGATAATAGCTCGAATCACTTTCTTTATTATGGTTCCTTTCCTTTTCTGACATAGTCCTCCAGAGAACGCTCATCAGATACAAAAGCATTAATGCTTTAATAATTTATTTCAAATTTTGATAAAAATCGAAAAATTTAATCTAAAAACCGCATATCAAATTTCGTCAATTTATTTCAATATGTTTTTGAGCTACAGTGCACATAGAAAAACATGTATCTATAATTCTAAAATTGTGTTTTTCTAACTCATAGAAATCAGAAATCTGGGGATTCATCAAAATTTCCAGTTCGAATTTTTCGACGATTACAATACTTTCTCTTACGTATAAGAAAAATATAAAACTAATATTCTATAGCGATATGTCCATATGAACGAGCCATATCCATATAATCTCAAAACAAAGTATTCAAAACTAAAATAAAAATCAGATAAAATCTGTTAAAATTAGACGAAATATCACCCACTATTTAAGAATAAGTAAGCATTGCTAAATTGTAATTTCGAAAATAAAAATGAGTACAAACGTAAAACTTCTGCTAAATTATATTATTATGTCTAAATAGCCACCGATTTTAGGGGAAAATTGGTTTATCGGAATGACTGCTTGTAAACCAAACGGCCTGGCCTATAGAGCGCCAACACACACATGCATTAATCTCTATTATTAGTAGATGTAGATAATGCTGCATCATTAATATATAAAGTGCATATAATTAGATGAATAGCATCGTAAATCTATCCATTGTAGGCCTTGCGGCTACATATTCAATTACTTTAGGTTATGCTATGCAGAAATGTGGATCAACTATTAATTCTTTATTTAAATATTTAATTTCAGAAATGAAATATGTGAACTTTTAAAATTCTCAGTTTCAACTTTGAGGCAGGGATTGTTATCATTCTGACATCGCAAACAAAACATTTCGAGGGAAGGTGTTACCTTCAATATAAAGAAGCTATGTGACCTTCATCTGGGCGAAACGAATTTGCCAGAAGCTATTTAAGCTATCAGTTTCTTTCTTTAGTCATTGTTTTTGAAAACAAATGGAAGAGTATTAGCATAGAAAGTCAGTTAACTCCGTTTAGAGATGACTACGAAAGGCTTTTGAGGAAATGCTGCTGGCAGTCATTTGCCATTGCGATTATCAACTCAAGGGCTAAAACTTCATGATGATGAGAAATAATTTAAGCACGGAAATATCAAAAAAGATTCTAAAGCATAGTTGGTGAAACTAATATACGATATTTTACTGTAAAAATAAAACGATCAGATTTGAAAATAGGTAAATACACATACATAACATAAAAAGAAAGCCTTCTATCCAATTCGTTTTTGTAAATTACATATATTATATATAAAGATTTAAAATTTGGGAATTAAATTGCAGTTCGAAGACACTGAAAGGACTTGATGCTTTTACGTCGTTTTATTTCATTACGAAGAAGCAAGCATGTTTATGTATAGCAGGAGTGATGATCATACACACGACACAGAACAACAGCCAAAGGAAATATGGGAAAACACTCGAACGTTTTATCCCGGGTCTTAAATAGCTTATTTTGAGGGGGAAAATCTTGTTTACATTGCTTATAGACTATTAACTTTCTCATAGGGATTTCTGCACATGTGACTTTCAAAGTAGGGGGGAACACAAGGATCCTTTTATAAAACTATTTGTTTAGGTCTGCAACTTTTATCAATCACTCGCATCGTGGGAATCGCTGAACTAAACAATTTTACAAACCATTTCTTGAATTAATTAAGAAGAGAAATAGAATCGAATCATGAAATAAGATAATATTTTAGAATGAATTTGATATGGGCTATATTAAGATAAAACTTTAGAAATTAATTTGTATTTAAATTAAATGTTAAAATATCATTACATATATATATATACATTATTAGTTATTCTACTAATAATTAAAGAAATGAGTTTTGGTACTTTACAGGCTAATCAGTTTCCCCTAGAGCAATCAAATTTGATATATATATTTTGGAAAGTGGGAATATGCGTTTTGGAAAAGTTTTTCCTTTTTTTTTAAAGTTTGGATTAGAATATTTATTAATTAAAATTAAGTATCGTTTCCCCGTAATAACTTTCAAAAATATTAAAACAGATAAAGGTTTTTTTTACACCGTTTCAAATTTTGTAAAAAAAAATTCAATTATCCCAACTTATTCTCTGTAAAATACTTTTATCGAAATTTAATAAGCCTTTAAGTTTTTTTAACTATTCTTTACAATACATAACATTGTTGTAACGAAATAAAATTACTGCAATAAATATTTTATCATTGTTCCTTTGCTGATAAATAAAATATAAAGATTATATTTATTTTCCTATATTGAAAAGGTAAATTGTGACAAAACTAGAGAGGTGTACATTTTAGGTTAACTAACAAAACGATTTTTAAGTAACTCCATTGTTAAACATACCTTTAGAATAATATTAAGCTTCTAAAATAGTACCTGTTATATATCTACCAAAATTTGAAGTTTAAGAATACGTTAATACAAGAAGCTATTGAGGCCAAACTACATATAAAAGATTTAAATGAAATTTTTAATAATCATTAATTCTGGCGAACCATCAAAATGGCTAATTTTTAATAAAATTAAATATTCAAATTGAGCGTTGTATATGTTCTCCTTACGAGAAGATGGTTATTATTTTTAGGAGCTTAACAGTTCATAACGTATAATAAATGCCTTTTTTAGAGAAATTTAAGTAAATAACAGAAATTTATTTAAAAATTTAACAGATGCAAATGAATTTCAATTCATTAAAATCGCGAAAGCTATTTAAAAAATAAGATCCCCAAAATAATATTTTATTTTTATCTAAAAATTTCTCAATCAGTGGTATTTATACTATTAACTAACCAAGAGGGAAAACATTATACATATAAAATTACAAATACTTTACTAACTAAAACAATAATGAATTTTATATGTATTTATCTGCAAAACAGAGAAATGTAAGATTCATCATAACGAAAATCAACGTATAGTATTATCTTCCACTACTACTTAAAAACCATGTATAATGCTAAGCTGATAAGAATGTTTTATATGTCCTTTTTATCCAGTCTTAAGCTAATGAGGAAATTTTATAGAGCAAAGCGAATTACATATGATAACGTAGAAAAAAATATGGCTACTACTAGGGCTAAAATGGTAGCATATATAATGCGTTATTTTAGTGCATCTCTCAACGAGATCTCATAAAAAGGTTCGCGACCAGCCTATAAAAAATGCATTGCTCGTAAAAAACTTTTGTGTACGCTTAGGAGCACGTGGTCTAGTTTATACTGGAGAAGAATTTTTACCGGATTGGTATTATAAAATGAAAATATGGACGTTAAGTAACGTCTCACGCAGGCTTTGCACTCCTACAATATTCTAAGCTTGTATTCATGGTATAATAAAGTTAATTTGGGAAAAGTGAGCATTTTTTAAAGTTGAATATGTTTCCCATCATGCCTTGCGTGAAAAAATTGAGTTTTTTAGCGATAGAAATTTCTTAAACGAGGATCGTTAAGCATGGCATAATGAATTTTTTTGCTGATTATGGCAATGATTGTTATTTGTAGCGATAAACTGAGTATATTTGGCAGAATAATTTTTTGCGTATATGAGTAGCAGGTGTTTAAAAATAGATAAATTACCATAATAAATACAAATAATTTCTTTTTACTTGCTGTTTATGTTATTTTAGATCGATAAAAACAAATTAATAATGTAAAATTAGTTCAATTTTATGAGAACTATAAGAATTTTTAGTCAATTAAAGAAAAAATTTAAAGATATAACAAATTTCTATTTCATGCATGGTATGCCCTGCCATCAAATAACTTTAAAAAGATTTTCCAACAAAATTTGTACTTTTTTAATAAGACTTATGAATTCTAGAAAAAAGGCTTTAGATAAAGATTTTTTTAAAGGAAAAAAATGCTTTAGATAAAGAGGACTTCAATGATTTTAAGCATTTGATTGCTTTTCATCTTTCTTATAAAAATTAGAGTATTAAAACAAAAGTGTCAATTTAGCTTTCCACTTTAAAACTAAAGAGGGACAAAAGAGGGAGGGGAGAAAACTAAAGAGGGAGCTTTACCATATAAATTTGAATTTTAATTAGATGAATAACGCAACATCCATACCGTACTATATTAAACGTTGTGATGCTTCGCCCAAACTAAATGAAATTGGGCCCTTATAGAGAAAAAGGTTTTCTATAAAACGGGACACAGAACAGTGACGTAGAGAGAGGGGAAGGGGACATATAAATTCTTTTCGACTTTTCATCGACTTTTTTGGGTCTGGGTTTTATTGGGGTCCACCAAGTATATAAAGCGTTAATATTTTTTAAAAGAATAATATATAAAATAAAATAATAAAGAAATATAATAATAATAATAATAGAAAAATAATTTTTTAAATAATAATAATAATAATAAATAAATAAAAATATTTTTAAAAAGAAAAATAGTTAAAAAGATAAAGGCAATAAATTAGTAACATCTCTTTGCACCTCTTGCACTTGAGAAAAGCGCTGATGACAACTAAGGTCGAAAATATATTTTGCACCGGCCGCTATATACTCTTTACGTCAATTATTTAGAAATCTTCATTGTTCAAAATTATTTCTCTATTATTCAAAATTCTTAAATCAAACCACTTTCTTATCATGAAATGGGCAGAAGATGTTTTAGGGAATTTTCTTTACAAAGTTATGAAATAAAAATATAAACAAAAATTAGTATAAACATTTAGCATAAATCCAGTGTCAAATCGCAGATTATTTTCCTCGCTTTTCATTCAAATTAAAATTAAAATCATATATTAAGTATAAAATTATGAATTATATATGTAATATTTGTATCGATAAAAAATTATAAAATGTTCAAAATTTTTAATAAAATCATTTTGATTAATTGATTGATAACGATGGTAATGAATTGATTGATGGCTGAAGAAAATATTTAAATCTACTGTCAAATTGTAGATAAATTTTCTTGCTTTCCATTCAGATAAAAATTAAAATCATATATTTAGCATAAAATTATGAAATATACAAGTAATTTTTGTATCAAAAAATATTTTTTAATAAAATAATTTTTACAACATTATGGTTCATATCCCATTATCTCCCAGTCATAAAACATGTCTTTATTATTCTTAAAAATATTATTTTGAAGATGATTCTTTTGAGAAATTTATTTTCCAAATAAACTAATCTTTGTAAAAAAAATTTCGATGCATTTGAGTTCATATAAAATTTATTCACAGTTATACGATACAAGTATTCATTATTCTTAAAATATGTGATATGAAAGATAATTTTTTTGTGAAATTTATTATCCAAATAAAAAAATTGCTGTAAAATTATACTTTCGAAGTATCTGAATTCATATTAGATTAACATGCAGTTGCAAGCATTTAATTGTTCATAATATACTATTATAATTTAATCATAATTCTATTATTTGGTTTATGCCACTTACCTTATCAGATAACAATCAAAAACAATTCAAAGACAAACTCCATGTATCAGCACATAGCTTTAATCGTTTATGAACGAAAAAAAAAAAAAAAAACTTTAGAGCGAGAAAAAACGGAAAGATAAAAACTATTCAAAATCATCAATCGCCCATTATTCATCCTTCTTATAAAGAACATTTCTTCTATCAGAACAATAAAACATAAAAATTAATTATCGCCTGCAAAAAATAAAAGCTGCCACAGAAAGAAAAGGAAAAACAGTCTGAGCTCGTTTGTGTTGCCATTTTTTTTTCACGCTATCTTACATTTCCTTTCCCTGAGAGGTTTTGCGGAAGTGCGCGCGCTTTATCTCTTAAATACTGGGACGTTTTTTCCTTTGGAGACTTTTAAAAATCGGGTTCGCACATATTCTTCGCTCCAGTAATCATGTGTGAAAATGAGAGGGAAAGTTGGAGTTCTGTGAAAGGTTAAGATCGACAGAAGCGATGAGGGTTTAAGAAAAGATGAGAATGCAGATATGGCAATCGAAGAGACGTGATTTGGTACTTGAAAGAGCTGTTAGGAAATTGTTAGGAGCATCGATAGTGAAACGATGCAGTTAGGCGCGAAATCTTCCTGTAGTTAATGATGATTGATTAATTGATTGATGATGATGAGAATGAATTGATTGATAGCTGAAGAGCCTTTAAATCCAATGGCAAATTGTAAATAATTTTTCTTGCTCATCATTCAGATTAAAATTAAAATTTTCATCCTAAGATTTATGATGTTATAATAATAATGGAATAAATACATTTTTCAGTAAAAAGCTGATAAATAAATATGAAAATAAACCTAAAATCATACGAAAATAATAATTTTGTTAAATTAATTTTAAAGGAATTTTTATGAAAGAAAAATATGCAGATTTATCAGGTTACAACATAGGAAATAAAGTTATAATTTTTGACAAAAATTGATTACATAATGTCGAGTATTGATGGAAATTCTATTAGGTTTGAGTTTAAGTTACTTAAAGGAAATGCTTCATAAACTAGTATACTATTTTTCTGACTGATACACCACTACTGCCCTTACAACAGATAATCACATATGATGAATTTTCAATGAACATGAAACTAGAATCCGCGATTTCGAAGCCGAAGTTTGGTACCATTTCACTGTGGTCTAACAAGAACAAAAAGCTTCAAAAAATTAAAACAAAAATATTTTGATTAATTTTTTAAAAATCTGAATACGTTAAGCTTTGATAAAATGTTGTGGCAAATCATGTTATTATTATTTTTTTCAAAAATTGAATTATCTTCAAATATTTTTTCAGTGAGTTATGATAAATTGTAGAACCATTTAGGTTCATACTCATGATAAAAGGTCCATGTAGGAAGACGTGTGTCTAGATTCTTTATTATTTTATAACTAATTAATAATTAATTTATAACTAATTATAACTTTATTAATTATTTTTAACTTAAATTGTTGCAATATTTTTTCTAAATATTCATTTTTCTGTACGAACTAGGATACTAAATGTCATATTTGAAAATTTTTGAGGAAATAAAATGGCGAAGTGCGATAGACTTTAAGAATAACAACATTAATAACTGTAATGTTTTTAATAAACATGAATAACATTAATTGCAACAGAAAACCTTATTTAATGATAAAAAAGAGTTTTCCTTACCTAGTTCATTTGTTAAATTTCAATAAAATGCTTTGAATAATGATAAAGAATACTTTTAATTCGAAAGAATATATAAAAATAACCGACGTCAAGTTTCTACCACCTTATTTGAAGTAACGATTTATATTTTTGGAAGCTTTGAATTAAATGGGTATATTTTCCATTACATTTTAACAAATTGAAAGTACATCCCGATAAGCATAAAATGCCCAATATTTTAAAGATGTTTTCATGATACCGTCAGGCATTTAGAATATCGGTGGCGTCGAGATGTTTTGGAGTTCCATGGTGTGACAAAATGGTCGCGAGCACCTCCAGATCATAATTTGTAATAGCAATTATAATTTGTAAGTCTGAGGGAAAGATTAAAATTAATTAAACTATTTTAGCGCATAAAGCTCTAATGTCATGAAATTTGTTACAATTATTAGATTTAACTTTACCGGCGTCCTGGCATAAGGGTAGCATGTCTTCCCCGTGATCTGGGCCTCGTGAGTTCGAGTCCACCCCAGTTTGGGTATGGTTGTTTGTCCTCTGTTCTATCTATAAGATGCGCCCTCCTGTACAAAGGGTCTGTGCAAGCGAATAAGTGATGCGTGAGTGGCAAAGTCGTACTCTTCGTCCTAATTGGCGCTGCTGAAACGAGAAACGCACTCTTATCGGCTTAAATCGCTTTCATCGTAACAGCGGGTTTGCCCAAAGATGGCAAGTACTATAAGAAACAACAGATTTCAATTTTTAAGATATAATTATTAATTTAAGATATTTATGGGATAAATAGAACTTTAATGGAATTGAGTTACACGTGCCTTTTTCTATGGGGACAGAATTAGCTATTTTAATTTTTATATTTAAAAAAAATCGAGTTTGTAGCTGTCTAAGGACGAAATAGGAATAATTTTCAGGATTTTAATCCATCAGATTGGTAACAAGAGTTAATGATTTCTCAACATTTTTACAGCTGAGAAATTGATACAGACATTATCTGTTGCAGTCCTAGGTCTTTTCCTAGAGCTGGGTATAGCAGGAGATTTAGAGCATCGTAGAAATATTTTATACTAATTGGAATATTGTAAAAATCATATGGTTTTTAATCACCCATATTTGCTGCACGGAGTATTAAAAAACATAAAATTAGCCGCTTCTATCGCTGACAAACAAAAAGCGAAAAACAAAATGCGTGTTTTTCACCAGCAATGTGATAAAATATTATTATACTTAGTAAACACTAATCCAAAATTGAAGCCTGAAGTGTGCCTTTCAAATGTAAATTCCTAATCAGCTTACAAAAATATTTCGATTATATTCTTTACAAATTAGTTCCCAAGACGAAAATAATAAATCCCCTCAATATATCAATAGAATGTAGAAAGATAAAAAATAACTAAGGGTTAGAAACCTACAAATCCCAAAATGATATACCAAAAACTATGACCTTGAATCACGCTAACGCTTATCACGTGGTGACAATGCAGACAATTTTCTGCTTAAACGTTTAGTGTCGCACGATTTCGATATGCTTCATTTGGTGCTGTCTCCCCTTCCAGGCACTCAGAAACATAACTGTTATGTAACCTCTGGTGTATACAACCTTTTGATTTTTATTTTATGTAACCGCATCGTGTCATTCTGTGTATTTCATTAGCATAAGAACTTTACCCTACCAGAGGGAAGAAACAATGCCTCATTTCAAATCAGTTGGCTAAGAGTAGCGGAATTTAACAATTGACACAGCTCATTGCACATTTCTAAATCTTCTCATAAGAGATCATCTTATGATATCAATAATGATCCGCTTTTCAAATCCAATTAATATTTTATCTTTTCAAATCAGACTACTTTGGTAAAACAAAAAAACCATGTGAAAAGTTATTGCTTCTATTTTAGAACAAAATTCAGAATTTATGCAAAAATGAAAAGAAATCGGCAGCATTGAAATAGTACTTTCAATCATATTAAGTTGATTGATTATTTTAATGAAGATTAAATACTTTATTTTTACAGAATCCACATTATAGTTTGTATAAAAGAGAGTAATTTTGGAAATGTTAATGGACGAAATTTGTAAGTCAAAAGAACAAATTAAATTATGCCCGTGTTCTAACCTAGGGATAGGGCATCTCTGATATGAACTGGGTTCATATCAGAGAGGTTCAAATTCTGGTTCGGGCATGGTTGTTCTTTACCTTGAGTTCTATCTGTGAGGAGTGTGAAAGAGCCCCCCCCCCCCCCCCCTGTAAAAAGGAGTTGTGCTACCGACTGCGAGTGTGAGCTCCATATGAGCTTAAGTTAGATTTCTTGGTTTGAATTGGTGTTTAATCCAAGGAGGATAAACAACAAGAAATTAAATTGGTGATTATTGCACTATCTCTAATGTTGTTTTATATTTAATTTTTTTTTGTATTCAATAAAAAATGATAAAGATGATCAAGTTTAATAGTATTTGTTGACAATGAAAGTTATAGTAATTTTTTTTCTCACAGATTCATTGAAAAAGGATTAGCGACGTATATGGGAAAACTTTTAGGTATGTAAGAAATCTTTTATGTTTCAAATTAATATTTCATTCGATATAAAGCATATCGTTCGTTTTTTCTTTTCCCGATATAAACTTTAACCTGATCTGATGGTAAAATAACACTTAGACATGACTTTTTTTCACATTTTGTAAATAAAATAAAAAACCAAGCTTATTGAAACAATGCGACTGATTTAAGACAATGAAAGTTATAATAATTTTCTATCACAGACGCAAATATAAGTCAAAGGTAGATTCTTTTGCATCTATGTTACTATCCCGCAACAAAAATTGTTAGAAACAGACAAAATCAGAATGTAAAAATCACTTTTTAACATAAAATTTCTAAGATATCGCAGTTGTCGAATAACTTTAATCAATAAGTTAAATATTAAAACCTCGTCTTTTTACGAAAATTAAACTGTTTAATTATTCCCAATTAAATAAACAAATTCACAATCATATCATTGGTATGTAATTATAAAATACTGTCACTAAATGAGGCCCACATTTCCATACTGCCATACAAAAGAAGAATAAAAGAATAGAACGTAATTTTACCTTATGCCGACATTTTGAACAGTATTGCAAAGCGCAAACGAAACGTACGACACTTTCGAATGCTAGAAAAACTCTAATAATCAGTAAAAAACCCATGTATGATATCTGAAGACAGATAACAGACCATTTCGTAATTCAATTCCTATCTCTTTTCCGTCCGGCGTCTTTATTTAAAAAGAGAGACGACGTCACCCGATAGCTGGTCACAAATCTTCTTCAGTAAAACAAGGCTTAACTGCTGGGTGTTTGTGCTGGTCTACGCTTTCTAAATGCCAATTCACACCTGGGAAAACGTAAGATCTTGACGATTCAGCTGTCAGTGCTAACGTAAACGTCTCTCACGGCCCTCCTAGAATCAGGAACACCTTAATTTCTTGCTCAGAGAAACGAAATGGAATCTAGTTCGTCACGCTGCAAGTGAAAGGAATGTTTCACGTTACATAGAATATCTGGCATGACATCGTGGGTTAACAATGAAAAAAGCTTTTGTTGAATCTGGAAAGGCATCTAGCATTGCAATGATAGTGTTATTTTTGGCTTCTACTTTTAAGGTGTGTGTTGTGTACAGCACCTGCTGCGATTACATCGTGACAGCGGGAAGTAATGTGCGCGGTTTGTTGTAATTATGTGTTTAACTGCCAAAGTATAAGCAAATTAAAATATGAATTTGTTGTAATGCGTTTAGTTAACTTTTTTAATAAACTAATTGCATTACGACAAGTACACCTTTTTGAATCATTGTACATCGTTAGTTGAAGATTAAACACTCAAACTGAAAACAAATTTTTAAAGTAATTTATATATTTAAAATAAAATTCCCCATGCACAATCCTTATTCTAATTTCGCTAGTTTTTTCACGTGTGAAAAGTCACAAACTCTAGATACGTCATCAATAATCGCTTGCCTTCCACTACCTCCGTTTTTGAAAAAGAGATTTCAAAAATATTATCACATTACATATTTGTTATAGCGAAAAATCATAGCAGTCATAATCTCAGGGTTGATTTCAATTTTTTTTTTATTTCATATAAAAGTTCTGCTACTCAGTTGGTCAATAAAATTGGCTCTCTCCCCTTCCAGACAATACTATCTTAAATTTCCAAGAGATATTTCAAAAAAAAAAAACTTTGACAGAGCTCCAACCATTACAGGATTCAACAAATTGACAGAAAATGCTAGCCAGCCAGAATGCTTATTGTTCAAGTTTGCTTTAAAATAGTGATTTCTTTTATCTTGATAGTATGCAATTCCACAAAGTTCATTAATGAGAAATGATTAATATGTTGTGCAAGAAGCTGGCTTATGAAAGCAGCTAATTTAATACAAAAATACAAAACTAAATAATTCACTTCCCTAAAACAAAATTTTTTAAATATTTTTCTGGCCTTGATTTCGCTATTATAAAAAACTCTTAGGACTACAAATTTTTAATAGAACAAAAAAAAAATATTTAAATTCTAGCTATGGAGATTCACGTACTAAGATCTCTTGCAAAGTGTAAGAATAAGGAGAGATATTAGACATATTGACTAATTTACTTAATTAAATATTAACAGTTTCTATTTTTTTCTACTCACTTAAGGCAAATGAAAATGTGACAAATCAGTTAATCAAATTTAGTTACCGAAATAAAGGTTAAGCTAGTAATAAAAGTTTTAATACGAAACTAATAAGAAAAATCAGATATTCCAGCTAAAAAAATAGTGGGATACAATATTTCAAACAAATTCAAAATTTTTAATGAATAAATTTATATGAATCACCAAGGAATCTATTTGTATTTGCTGATAATAAATACAGTGCACTCGAATAACAAAAAAGCTATATAGGACGGAGACAGATCTATGAACTTATTTCTTTACACACCAAGACCAGAAAACAAAGTTTTTATATCAAAACTTTAGGTTTTCTCACTTCTTATAAAGTAATAAGCTTTCCATTTACCTCAAGCCGCATAGAATGTGAACGTGTCTATTACCCAATGAATAGTAGAAGCCGTTGCCAGTAACGTATCGAATGAAAATAGAAGGCATTGTACTGATAGTTATATTAGTGTGTATATATATATATATATATATATATATACACACTAACTGTATGTTTCAAGAATTAGTTAAAGAAAAAGTTAAGTCAAAGGATAAAACTATCTCTGTTTTAACATAAATCGTTGGCCTAATTATTAAGAAAATGGACTCAAACTTTTTTTTTCACTTATGGTTATCTTTTTACAGGCGAAAAGGTAACCATAAGATACGATTCAAAACTAATTTGAAAAACCAGGCTGGATAATCGCGAACCGGATGCTGGGGAGTGTACTGTGCACTTGGATCTGCCTCTTTCAACAAGAAATATACTAACAATCGGTTAATTTCAAATGATAATATTTTTAAAAAATTAATATGAGATTCGCAACATGAATTGATGAGAAATTCTCAACATCGAGCGCATACTTAAAAAAAATTATTAATCCTTTCCGATGACTTTCAAAACAGTCATTGGCAGGTCTTAAAAAAAAACAAAAAAAAAAAAACATAATTACCGGTTCCTGCATTACTCTGTGTACATAGAACGAAATGAATGGCGACATCAAACCATTTCGAAACCAGCGGTTACAATTATGCTTTTCTGATTCGTGATTGACTGATGCAATGCCGTTAAATCCTCACACACGATAAACTCTTCCCGATTCTTGATTTTATCGCCAATTCCAACTTCCATCCTCCACTTATTACAAAACTGTGACGAAACAGCGGCAACTTCTGCAATTTAAAGTTTCTTCCAGTCTACTGTTATGACAGAAGAGCAATACAGGTAGAAATTTGACAATGAATCACTAACAGACGCAGCAGGTTGCGATTTTTCGAAAAACCGTTAACTAAGGGGGAAAAAACATGAAAATTCTAAGGCTTCGGTTTTCAGCAGAGTGAAAACTGCCATTTTTTGAAAAGTAGCTAGAAAGTTACAACCTAATTTCAGAATGGAAGATAAACTATTCTGGACGTTGGACAGACGGAAACGAATATCCATTTCCTATCCTGTGCCTTGCTGATATAATTTGTTAGGAAAAAAAATCTTTTCATTGGCCAACAAGGCGATTTACGTGAAACAGACAAAATAGTAAAAGTATCTTATTCATTAGTCATAAAAACCTTACAGTTAACCCTAGATCTATGAATTCATTTAACTAATTCCAATACAATACTATTTGATGCATTCATTATTATTTCAATGCTTATAATAATTTAAAAATGACATTAAACTGATTAATTTTTTGATTTAATTATAGATTTAAATATTAAAAAATGTAGATTATGTATAAATGAATGCATAAGTCAGATAGTTGTTTATATAGAACGATTTAAAAGTTTAAACACCGTTAAAGACCTTACCTTTTCTCACTTTTTAAAGAAAGAAAAAGTAAGTGAAGCAATAATAAGCTTCATTAGCGTAGCAAATTAGCAGCATCTAACTCGGCCATGATTCACACTTATTATATAATTAAGAGAATATTTTTCTACAATAGTTAAGAGATAGCTTAGCTCGACTTAAAAGATTAACTTAATTAAAATAGATTATTCAAATTATAAGCAAAAACCATGCAAATGAACATATTAACAAGCTCATCTGAAATCCATCCCATACTGATATTTGACCCAAGTTGTTTTGTTCGCTATTCTGTAAAAATATTTCTACAGTTTATGGCATTAATTGTCATTATCATCGTTAATGTCTATTTTTTTTAAAAATAATTCATAGAAGTTTTATGAATATTATTTAATTCTTTTTACTGTTGCTAGAAACACATCGGAAGGGAAGGGGCCCTTCGAAATAAGGGTGAGAAATTTCGGGCATAGTGGTTGGTTCTCATCATTCTGGAGGATACACAAAAAGGTTAAGGTCTGCCTTCTCGCACTGATGACTAGACGTACTTCCCAAGGGAATGGTTATGCCGTGACCGGTGATGGCTCTTAAAACGAACCCATGGTTATCACCAATGTTGGTGTTGCTAGGATCCGGTCATTCAAATTCTTCCATGTGCCTTTAGCCGGTTGGAACAGCTGATTTAAGGTCATATCTCTTGGATTCTTTTTACTGTTACCAGAACATCATATGCAAGAAGAATTTCTTAATTTTATTGGAAATAATGTCATCTAAGAGTTACAGAAAATTATGTTTTAATTTCATCATTCTGCAGAGAAAATGTTTGCACTTTTTGATCGATTCGAATCTCAGACAGACTGTTCAAATGTTACGTAAATTGAATAAAGTGGAATTATTTTTAAAAAAATGCATGAAACTGAATAGAGATAAACCCTTCACACTACCATTATACTTTACTAGAATATAAAATATTAAATCAAATTTAAATACTGCTTTTAGACATAATTTCTACGACATTAGTTATACGATACAAGAAAATAATCAGATTTATAAAAAATTAGAAGATAAAGAACTGTGTTTTGAATACACAATCCAAGCAGCAAAATATATCATACAATATTGTAAAATATTGTGTTATTTCAAGTATTTTTCTTTGCTATGCAATATTGCAAACCATCGTTGTTCTTCTAAAGAAGTTGCCTGTTAAATTAATAAAGGGTGTCTCAAAATTAACGCAAGATTTGAATTTGTCATCATTCGCGCAATAACCTGTTGGCAACCTTATTTTAAAAAAATTTGGCAGTTGTCATTTCAGAGATAGTAAAAATGGAGTGTTACATGATAAGAGAAGGTGTTAACACAATGTTTGAATTTAATAATAATAAAAACAGTTTATTTTCTTTAAATTGTATTTTTATTGAAGGGTAAAGTATACAGGATAAGGATATGTTTAGAATAGCACATAGAGCTAATGACCTTAACAGCTTTGATGACACATACGCACTCTTTAATCGAAATTTTTCATAACTAATTTGCATTTAATTTTCATCGAAATGAATTTCGTTGACGCAGCGTTGAATTCCATCTTCAATGCACGCATACTTGTGTGCGCGTTGACATAGACCTTTGACTTCATATAACCCCATAAAAATAAACTGAATGGTGTTAAGTCACGCGATCTAGGGGGGGCAATTTTCAAATTTTCAAACCGTGGCCGTCAGAATTTCATAATTTTTGAAATATTGTTCAATAATGAAAACTTTCATGATATTTGAAATATCTTTCAGTTATGTAACGCTCCATTTTATACTAACCCTAAATTATCAGAAGTCAAAACGGGATTTTTTAAATAGGGTTGCCAATACTTTACTGCACGTATGGCAGCAAATTCAAACCTTGCATTAATTTTGGAACACCCTTTATTTCAGATGCAAAGATTTCATTATTTTAATTACTTATAACGATGTATTAACTTAGCTATATTTTTTCTAATATTTATAGGACAACCATCGAATTTTTCATAGTAACACAAAAAGAACAACGATGGATGTAATATTCTCCAGAAAGAGAAGAAGATTCTTGAGCAATGACATTTCTGTTAATTTCCATATTTTATGCTTTATCAATGAAAGATAGTTTAATTCACACACGCGGAAAAGCAAATCCTAAAAACGCCCCATCCCTTGTGACCGGTACATATTCCGCTAGCCACTAATTTAGCACGCCTGTGCAAAAGCGAGAAGTGATGACTTACATTGACACAGATTCTTTGAACTTCACGAATCTTCTGTATTTGGGTTATCCAACTGAATTAATAAGCAGGATTTACACAGCTGACACATCTTAAGAGCTACATAGCTTCAAGGCAAGGGATTAAAAAAAGTGTACGGAAATATTTTTGTTAAACAATAAGAACTTAACATACGAATAATTTATTCGTAAAATATAAGGTGATTAGTTCCCTTTGGCGACTGATTTATTAGGTCGGAATACTTTCTTACCTGGACTGAAAACAATTAAAATGGAATGCATCTTTATTTGATAAGGTAAAAAATATATTTTAATGCAATCAAAATACAGCAAATTGCAATTTTGTGAGATAATGAGTATTTTTAGAGATTTATGAAATTTGTGAATCGATACATTGTATATATTGAATCTATACATTGAATATTGAAGTCTCCCGAGTGCGTCTGTTTATTTGAACCACAAAAACTCGAGAAATAGTTAACGGATATTAGAGATATTTATACCATTTTGTAGAGCATTTATCAGGGAAGGATTTAGTGCATTATAAAGTTATATAAAAATAAAAACGGAGTTTTATAATTGAGATTTTAATTATTTCGCGCAGGCATGAAAACTTCTAACCGCACATGTGCAGATAGCAAGAGTTGTGGTATGCATATGATATACGTTTATTTGTTTAGGTCTAATTTTAAACAGCGATTCCAATCTCAGTATGCCCAAAAGAAGGAGATTCAACCTTGGCCGGAACACATTCAATGCCAAAAGCGCTTCTTTCTATAAAAAATTGTTTTGTGATTATTTTTGATAATTTCTTAATATATTTTATGTTGCCCATGTCATATCAAGTGGAGGCTAGACGTAGCTAGTTTAAAGCTAATTTTTCTTTTGGGATGCTATACCAAGGGCAATATTGTGCGTCTCATCCTTTAATGTGATAGAATCATCGAAAAGTGGTCATCTCAGAAAGAAGAGTAGTTCTCCCATTTTCAATAAACATAATTTTTTTCGTTTATTCGAACTCGAAACTAAAAATAGTGAGCATATATATTTTTTATTTCTTCATTGTTTTTGTCAATTAAGCTCAGTGATCGTTATTCAATAATTTTAAAGAAAAATAATGATTTTAAGAGAATAATTTAAGATTTCAATGATCAAGAGAAATAACACTGAAAAATATCTTCACTAAAAATTAATCAACACTTTCCTATTTCCATAAAAAAATTGAAATATGTTTAAAAAAATACACAAGCTATTTTGAAGTTTTATTGCACAATTGCTCTGTTCAAAGTGAAAAAATACTTATTTGAAAATCAAAATATTACTTTTCAAATTATTACTTTTTAATAGCAATCATTTTTACTTCAGTTTTTAAAGACATAATTCATGACCAAGCATTCATTATATGTTAAAAATTGCCAAATCACAAATACATTAAAAAAATTATAGTCCCAAAATATATGTTTTTTCCCCATAATCGTATTCCTTTTTAAACTTAATTTTCTTATTGAAAATTTTCAGACATATCATTCTGACCATCAGCTTCGAAAACAACAACAACCCAAAAAAGTTCTATTGCACATTACGAAAGAAAAGAATAATTTTGATGAATGAAATAATGCACATTAAAATGCATAAAACAGCTGATTTGAATTCAATCCATGTGTCATAGTGAACACCAAAAAATGTGGGAATGTACTGACCTTGGACGGACTATTGAACCCAAAAGCAAGTGGAAACGAAGAGTCCATTACGAAAGAGATTATTGATCCACTCACTGAGGTGAATAGGTGGATTCCAATAAATGGAATTTCTCATCAGTCGAAATGACCGCTTCCGGGCACGCAGAAAAGATCGCCGGTAAATCACACCCCGAAACATATCTCGCCAATTTAGTATATGCGATCCTACGGTCGGACGTATTATTTTGTCGTTTCGATCTATAAAGACAGGCACGACATGATTCACAATCCTTTGAGGGGCATTTAATTGCTGATTATCAGAAATGAGCAATGTTTTTTGATTTTATCATTTTACCAGCTGCCTTTGGCGATCATTTATTAACTGGCTGTTTTAATTTCGATTAAATCTCTTAAGCAAAAATTTAGTACTTATGATTTCTTTAACAAAGAAAAAAAAAGTAAAATCCAGATGAATTTACATTCAAATATTCCAAAAGGTTTAATAACTGATAAAAACATTTTATGCACCTGAAATACGAACATAGAGGTAATAAAATAAAAATATAAATAATGCACAAATAAATGATTATTAAACAATCGCAACCGTACATAACGCTTAGTAAGTGCTCGCTGGAGATGGAAACTCCAAAGAGAGAATTCGCTAAACTAATCGCTGGAGCTCAACTAATTTACTGCTTTTAAATTGACTTCGCTTTTTGTAGCTTTCGAAACAGGGCATCGAATATTCCACAAAAAATGCAGGAACTTAGTAAAATTCTCGAATATTCTGCGTCTTTCATTCTATTCTACATCACAAAATCCCGAAATTCGTCACCAAGATTATCGCCAGTCTGAGATTATAGAAGCGATATCCATGCAAAAGTTATTATTTTTTCAAAACTATCTTTCTGAACAGAAAATTTAGAGCCCAATTAAAAATTCGTAACGGTATTCTTATTAAGGATGGCATGTTCTTATCAAGAGAAGAATATTAATTAAAAACTAAGCAAAATTACGATGTTTATTCGCAAATGCTTACTTTACATATTACAGCAACATTTTTACGTGATCTTAAAATTAACACATCTTTTCAACTAAACAATTTGCTTCATTTTTAATTAATATCGATTGCAAAAATATTTTGGGCACATTTCATAATGGTATATTACAGTGTTGAAGTGAAACTCGAATAGTTTTCATTGCTACTATAATATTACAACTTTTTTTTCCTTCATTGTTAATGATCAAGATATGAAGAATGAAATTCCATACTTCAGCATGAAGCACGCTTTTAATAAAAACATTTTATTTACGGATAAGATTTAACTTCAGTATAGAGAAATGATGGAAATTATTTAAAGTGTGCTATTTTTAAATACTGCTGCTCTTTCCTCCGATATTTTGGATATATGAAGATATACACAGAAGTAATAAAATGCATAATACAAGGAAAAGAATGTTGTAAGGCTCTTAAAATAGCACAAATTATTTGCCTATTAAAGTTTGAAGTTTAAAAGTATTTTGTTGAGAAATACATTTTGGAAACGTTGCATAATATATTTGATATTTTTAGTAATCTTTAATTTGAAAAAATAAATAGTCGCCAAAGGTGCATAGTAAAGAATTAAAACATTACCGATTAAAAAGTCATATGATTTCAAAGATCACGATTGCTTAGTATGAAACGTATAACAGTTGCGCCTCAACAACTATTCGCTTCAAATCAGGACTATAGAGCTGTTTCCTCAAAAGCTACATAAAAGTATCAAGAAAATAAAATGTAGTAATTTCTAAGGTAATATTAAAATTTTTTTTTTGTACTTTTTATTTAAAGAAATCTTCTGGTTCAAGATAAAATCAAACCTTGACCTCAAACCTAATCAAAGTATAATTTTCTGCGCTTCTTTAATTTACAACGATCCTTATCATATGGACAACAGCAAAAAAGAAAAAAAAATTAGGAAGTATTGAAAAGGATAATTAAGGTTAAC
Organism: Argiope trifasciata; assembly: GCA_026543055.1. Classification (NCBI taxonomy): domain Eukaryota; kingdom Metazoa; phylum Arthropoda; class Arachnida; order Araneae; family Araneidae; genus Argiope; species Argiope trifasciata. The sequence continues at coordinate 308,817 of JAPMOQ010015521.1, read as the reverse complement.
ATGTAAACAAATTTTGCCCTTCAGAAAAGCTAGGTGAATTCATTGAGGTAACTTCTCCCGGATATGGAAACAAGAGCAGAAACTGGTTTTAACCAGTTGTTGATGAACAAAATTGAAAGTGATTCCAGTTAAGAGAAGAAAAACCACACTGGCATAACCGTAACACGTTCCTAAATACGTATATTATATATATATTATATATATATATATATATATATATATAGGGGAGGGGGACTTTTTTTAAACAAATATTCACAATTTTTTACCACAAATATTGTTTTAAATTATATATTCTAAAATGACGTGTTTATTCTTTCACTTAATAGGTCTTAAAAGTATCATTTCCTCAAATGTATAATAAAGTCAATAATACTATACAGAAACAGACTGCTTAGAAGAAACAAATTGCCAGAAACAAAGACTGTTTAGAAGATTGAAATTATTTTTCTCAGCACGTGAAACAAAATATTTCATTCAAATTATACAAAAACTTAAATTTTGAAACCAAAATAAGATGATAAATTATGTAAATAATTACGTACCATCCTTAAGTGTTTTGAGTTTGATTTGTTTTGGTTTGTTGTCAGAAGAGATTTTCATCGATTATATTACGCCAGACTATTATTCTAAACCGTAAATCTCTACAAATATATCTTACATATTCAAATTTGAATGCAGTGATTTACTTTTTTTTAAAAAGTTATGATTTCATATCACGTGCTTTAAATTCACTGTCGTGTAAGAATTGGCTAGTCGTCTAAATGGAATTAAATTTATTTTTCTCATAATCGCATAATTATAAGCATTATTACTTCGAAGCTCAGTATTTTAGATAATAATAAATGACCTAACTTATATATATATATAACACTCACGAATTTCCAATTCTAAACTAGTTGTCTTCCTAGTTTCCTAGAAAACTTCCTAGTTTTCTTTTATCTTAATTAAATGAGAAAGGCAACACATTTATTAAGTCATCTATTAAAGTCTTGCTCAAAACATAAAACTGTAAATTTTAACTCTTATATTAGAACCTTACACCTTTTCATATCTGTGTAATCATTTATCAGTGAAAAATAAACTCGTTTTAAGCCAGCGTTCATCAACTTTTCAATATTCGCGGTTCAGTTTTCAATTTACTAAGTTTTTTTACTTTAATAAGTTATTAAATATGACGCAAAATAAATATGATTTTGTTTTCTATGTGAATGTGTGCTTTCCTTTCAGTTATTTGATCAATTTTTTAAAATAATATTTACTCTTGGATACTCTCGCACCCCATAGGTTGAGAAACATTGTTTTAAGCCATTTTTCTTATGAATCAGGCCTACGATTTGTGTTGATATTTTATTTATTTATTTGCATTTAAAGGTAGGCATCATGGAATTTATGTGAAGATGGGAAAAATTTATATCTTTTAACTTACTTTTTCTCAAATAAATTCTTGAAACGAGCAGTGAAGTACTGGGCTGGCCTTTTCTATGAAGGGCCCGAGTGCAAGAAACCATTTTGGGCCCTAAATTTTTAGCAAAGTAAAATATAAAAAAAAACGTTTGCATATTTATTTAATAAAGTATTTTGTTTTTGCTATTAATTACTCGAGGAAAAAAAAAAAAATTCCAATTTCTGTTTTGATACTTAGAATAGCAAGAGCGTTTAAGCATTATATCCATATGCTTGACTGTGTATGCTAGTATGTGTAAGATTATCATTGTTCAAAACACTGTTTTATTTCTTAATTAGGGTGGGGACCCCTCAGTCGCAGCGCCCGAGTGCATAGCATCCGCCTCACCCCCCAGATGACCGGCCCTGGTGGAGAATATTATGTATATACACACTGCTACTAATAGTTGTAGTACTGTCTTCTGATTTAATTCGACACGTTACCGGCAGCTGCTTCTATGATTGACTGGGCCACGGCTGCATTTACATTGAAATAAATGGTACTACTCAATAAGAAGTCAGAAAATATGCATTATAACAGTGAGATTTTTGAATGAAAACTTTGCCTTCTGGTATTGACGGTCAAGGAAATGAATTTATAGATCTCCGGTCTATCTGGCAAGTCCTTCCACGACATTAGGCCGGATACTTGGGAGTGTACAGTATTTAATTATTTAAGTTTTTCTGGTAAGTGATATGAAAATTGATTGAAAAATGTACTGAGAGAAGGGAGCTAAAAATTTGTATGGAAAACAGAGAGCCAAATATTAAAAGATCTAGAAATTCTAGCTAAACGAGAATAATTTCACTCCCTTAAATTTAAAGGTAATCAGCCAAGGATACTCTCTGATGACGGCTCAAAAATCTTTTTTCGCTGACGCTGAACATTTAGGAGCCACCATTTCTGGTAGACATCAAGGGTTAGAATCAGCTTCTTTGAGCTTCCTTATTAAATTAATGATCGTACTTTGAGACAATTTTTGCCGGTTCTTGAACTTTGTAGGCCACTTAAAGAGACAACTGCATGCTTCCGCGAACTTTAAAAGTTTTAAGGATCTATGTTCGCTCTTTAACTGACAGGAATAAGCTTTTTAAAAGTAAAAAAAAAGGTCCCTTCCCCCACTTTAAGGACATTTTATTCATTTTATATCCGCACCAGATCTCTGGGTCTTTGGTCCATAAAAGCTGGGCATACATCTATCTCATTTATAACTTTGAAAGAAAAAAATGAACTCTTGAGGGTATGGTCTCCTCAATTTTTCTCGCATACCCCCTACGCAATCTTTCCGCAATGCTTACAAATCGCGGACCATAGTTAAGAACATGAATTTCATGAGTTCTCATTTTTATGCGGCATGTGAAGCTTTTTTCTTCGTAGTAAAGGGAAAAGAACTCAGTATGCAATTTGGATGTCTTCTGTCCTACAGGTTGAAAGCAAAATTTGAAACAGAAAATGACAATTTTGGACAATATCACATAACAAATTTCATTTATCTGGAAAGATATATATTTGTTCTATTGCATTTACCTACATGCGAATGTGAAGATCGATAAGCAACCGCCCCACGAATCGATTCTATAAAAAAATTCAGCATGATTTTATACTTTTAAATAATTTCCCCGAAGAGTCTTCTCAAAATGAGAAAGAGATGCTTTCCGACATAGTGGTTGGAATTCGCTTTCCTGAAGGGCACAAAAAGATGGGGGTCTGACTCTTCCTATCAATGACGGGGCGTACTTCCTTAGGGAAAATTTGTATCGTGGCTGGTGATGGCTGAACCTCAGTTCCTGCCAGTTTGCTGTTACAGCGGTCCGGTCATTCGATATTTATTATCTGTGTACCTTCGGGCAGGTAGAAGGGTCAGTGATATGACTTTTAACATTAAATTTAAATATTAATTTTGTGTACCAAATCTGACATATCAGCTCTTGTATTTATCAAGAGCTAATGGGGCGGATTGCATTCAGTACGTTAGATAAGCAACGATGTTTCTGTGCATGGATTAAGTTCAATACATTAGACAAGTCTACAAATTTAGTGAAACGATCACATTCTAAATTTCTCTTGTCTAGCTCAAAAAGTTTTTGAGCTGCTATGCTGAGGTAGGTATAATTTTAAAAAATCATTATGTAGAGATTTGATAAAATTCGATTCCAGATTGCATTTTTCAAAATTGTAATACATTAATACATTCTTTTTACATATTTCATACACTAGAAAATGAAAAATTCTCAAACTGAAAGAATGTTTTTTTATTTCAACTTTTTATTCAATAGATTCAAATTTTAGTTATTCAGAATGGTTTATTTAAAGAAGAGGCAAACATACCCACAAACATCAATATCTTAGACAATAATAATGATGTATTGTTATATGAAACCCATGAATAATAATAAATTAACTTTTATTTACATATCTTTCGTAATCATTGGCACACAACTTCTGCATTCGTAATTCCTTTTTTTATTTCAGCAGACGTCATCGTGCTGAGATGATTAATTCACAACTTTACTTATACGTCATAGAATCTTAGAAAAAAATTTAAAATATGTCCTTATGTTATACGAGTACTTGATTTTTGTAAGTATTTTCAACACAAAGAGATCCATGGAGGAGTTTTACTTTTAATTATTAATTCATAATAGAATCAACTTCTGTAATGTCACAATTACACTAAAAAAACGTAATGCTGTATGTCCATAAAAAATCTATTGGACTTTTTTGGCTCCTTTCATTCAAATAAATATTTAAAGGAAACACTGATTTCAAGTAAAAATATTGTCATTAATAAATTGTTCTGTGAATAAAAGTGCTACGTAGAACTCAAAAGAATATTAATATTTTATTTATAAACTTTTACATTTATAGATTTTTGAGCGGTAATTTACAGGATCATACTAATATCAATAATCTTACCTTTTTCTTTTTGCTCGTTTAATAAATTACACAATCAATAAATATAGCTTTTGTTTTTTAGCTTTTAAAGATTAAAAAATAGATTAAATACAATAAAAGTTTTGAAATTAATAGATTAAATTCAAACTAGCCTACACTCGAAATCAATCATTGAAAATTTGTGAAATTATGTAGAGAACTTCATAGGACGATGGAAATTTATTTAAAAAAAAGGGAGGGAGAACATCTAATATATGTTGTCACCAAAGGGCGTTCTATCAAGAAACGGAACATTTATATAAAGGTTGATGATTTATGCGAGTTTCATTGTGAGCTATACAATATAAGAATTGAGAACACTTCTACAATTTGTATTGTTTAAGACACGTTTATACTCTGTACAATTTCTAAACAGTTTCACAATTATTGCGATTTCATTTTCGGTTTTATAACAGTTGCTAAAATTCCAACTGATATCGACATATGTAGGCTATTTTTCTTTTATTGAAACAATTTTCATCCCTACATGCAGACCACTACATGATTTCATGAATTTTGAATCACTGGTTTCCCTTGTCAGTTTATCTGAAATAGTATCTTTTTATTATGATAAACCTGTATCTGATGCAACAAAAAAAATGAATTATTCTGAACTGAGAATTATTCAAAATAATTACTGAGAATTTAAAAAATTTAATCATCTATAAAACTTAGGAAAAAATTACTATTTTCAAATGGATAATTTTTGGCGTTTAAAATAGAGCAAAAATAACTATGGCGTCAACAAATTTCGTTGGAATTATCGTAAGTAACGCCATAATCATCAATTTCTGAAATACATATGAAATTCTCTTCGAAATATACATTCCTACACCCGAAAGCATACTTGTGTTAAATTTAGCAGCTCTAAATCGAATAATATGCTCTGCAAAGTTCCAGCACACATATTCTACCATAACATCATTACATATACAAGATAAATATTACCAAATAACGTGAGATACTTAAGTTTAGCTGCTAGACTAGTGTCTAAAAAATAAAAAAAACCAGGTGTAATCTTTCAGCATATTACAAAATACTCGTCCCTTCACAATTCAGCATATTCACTTCGGTCCAGAAACATGCTTAACATCATTTTACCAGATGTTATGCCAAATAGCATTGGCGTAGTAACAAACAATTCAGGAAAGGCAAATCGCATGCAAATTACTGTTAGGCGTCAAATTGAATGAACGTGTTTCGGATTGCAGCCAAATATTGATTTCATTTTCGTCCTGCTCACTCTAGCGTTGCAATTGTTACAAGTGTTAATTCTGTTTAATTTGACGGCAAATCCCGTTATGCTAATACCCAATAAAGTCAATGGAGATGAAGTGAACGTTTATGTGTTCGCATTGCTGCATTATTGCCGAGTTCGGTCAAGGGTGACGACCTGTAGCAAGAACAATAAACAGAATGAATTTTTATGGCGTGACGTTTAGGACGGTAATTATCGTCTGGAAGGGGGTTGTTAGATAACGAATTACGATGGAAATGAACATTCTGCAGCTACTGATAAATTTTGGATAGTGTATGTTTCTTCTATAAATGATAAATTTAAATAAAATGTAGTTAGAAAAAAGATAGTAAAACTTATTTTCAAAAACGGCAAAAAATTAACACATTATATAAAGCTATTTAGCACAATTCAAAGATTATAATGATGATGTTGCTCTAAGAAAGCATTGTTCAAATAGATTTTAAAAACAAATTAAAAGCAAATTCATTTTTATTGTTAACAGAGGGAATAAAATCGTTTGAAAAATAAATTTATGTTTTTATTGAATAATAAAAATGCAAAGATGAAGAAAATAATAGCCTGCAAACAAAGTTTTAGAAAAAATATTAAAATTAGAAGATTCTGTAAATTTTAAAAAGACAACTTTAAAAAGAATAATAAAAAGAAATGAATAATAGAAAATCTTGTTATTTTTTTGTTCATGATGTTTTTTCCCCCTTTAATTTTGATAGGCCGTGCTTTATTTTTATCAAATGACCAATTTAATTAAAGAAAAATTTTGAAAGAATTTAGGAAGTAGTTCACAATCAAATAATTCAATAGGTATTAATTGCAATTTGCATGGAATTTTTAAAGAAATCCATATCCATTTGTTTGTAAACATTTGAATCGAGCTATATAATTTTTTTATTCAGAATATTATATATCCGAGTTGAGATATCTGATATTTAACATTTCCATGCTTTAGTCTGATTAAAAGAAATAAGTAAATAATACATTTTGAAATATAAACGCTTTGTGAGGATTCAATTGAAATACGAAAGTTTAGAAAAAGAAGATGATATCATTTAAAAGAGATGGGAAGAAAGTACTTACAAAGTCAGGGAGTTTTCCACAGTTTTATTAAAAGCGGATCAAAATGGCAGAAAAGTAAGAATCCAACGAGTATGGTCAAAAGGTTAGGATGCCAACAACAACAAAATTCCTAAAAAGAAAGAAAAAAACTTTAGCATAATGAGCAATTATATTTAATTCAATTATTTTCTCCAGTAAACGTATACAAATACATAAAACAATCACCCCATCCACCAATACAAGAATATTCACCAATAATAATAATAATAAATCTTCACAAACAACAGATATAAATAAAAGTTCGAAACTACATCAAGATATATATATTTTTTTTATTTCCGAAGGAAAGAAAACAAAATATATCTATTGGGTTGTTCGGAAAGTCATTTCGTTTTTTTTTTGTCAAAATGAAAAGAAATTTTCGTTTAATGAATAAATTATTTATTAAATTATAAAATTGCCATTCTGGTCTAATACCTTTTGCCATATTTTTGGTAGTAACATGATTACACGCTCATAAAAGTTTTGGTCTTTGCTATAAAAAAAACTGATCGAGGTGGTTTTTGGCCTCCTCATTTGAAGGAAAAATTTTGCAAATCAGTTCTGGTACTGATGTACTGTTAACACATCTTCACCACACATATTGGCTAATTTATTTCTGGCTTGACAGCATTTTTACCTTTATATAGCAAAAAAGAAAAAAATGACGAAAATGCTGTTTATTGCTCTCCATATTTAAAAGGGCACCATCCAAAAACTACTGCGAAGAATCAACTGCACTTTTTCACACTCAAGCCTTGCTATATCAGCTCTTAAAACATAAAATGATTTTGCGGTTTAAGTATGAAATTGGGTGCGAAAAATACAATTAAATTCTCTGTCGGGAAAAAACGAAATTACTTTCCGAACAACCTAATATAAATAGTATAAAATGTAGTCTCCTGAGAGAGTATCTGATTATTTGAACCACAAAAACTCAAGAAATAGTTAACGGATATTAGAGATATTTATACCATCTTGTAGAGCATTTATTGGAGAAGCTTTTCAGCTTTTATTTTATTTGGCGATTTTAATAGACACAGTACTTTATGAGGCTTGGAAAGGGCCAACTCTCATGGGCAGCAGTTTGAACAGTTTTTAGCTAATAACTGTCTCTGTCTGCTCAACAAAGACGAGCAAACATACTTCCATGCGCCGTTTCAGTACATTGAAATATATCAAAGAAAATGGAGTTTTATAATTGCGATATTAATTAGCGTGCGCATGCGCGTAAAACCTCAAACTGCGCATGTGCAAATAGCAAGAACTGTGGTATGCATATGCGATACGTTTCTTTGCTTACGTCTGATTTTAAACAGTGATTCATATCTCATTACGCCCCAAATGAAGGAAATTCGACCTTGGCCGGAACATATTAAATTAATTAAAGCCCCGTTTGTTGCATGATAAGGAAAATGAACAGAAAAGAAACGTTTGGTAGGTTAATATCAGAGAAAGAATGTCTACACTGAAAGAAAGAAAGTCTTTTGACGAGCAAAATAAACGTCTTTCTTTAAATCGCATTGCAACTGAATTGCGAATATAGAATGAATCTGAATGATGAACTCCTGAGGAACGAAATGGTCGCCTGTCCACTGACAGAGAGTATCAATTAAATTTGAGACAGAGAAGTGAAAAAAAAAATTTAAAACGGCTTTTCTTTTGTATATTTTTATTGGATTGTTTTATCTACGGACTTATGTTTTTACCTCTATAACAGTCTAATTTCTGAATGTGTGTTATAAAAAATGATTTTGTAGCTATTTTTGATAATTTCTAAATATATTTTATGTTTGCTTGACGTTACGTAACATTTCCATATCATATCGGGTGGAAGCTAGATTTAAGTTTAGAGCCAATTTTCTTCTTTGATGCTATGCCACGGGCAACGCCATGCGGGTACTGCCAGTTATTTATAAACGATAACATAGCTATTATGCACCAGAATTTTTCAGGAGATATAACTGATACAATATTTAAACGAGTTGTTTAGAGTTTTCTGGCGCAAAAACCATATTTGATCATGCTGCGCCAAGCAAATGGTAAAATTATAGACCAAATTAGAAAACCACACATGCTAAAAATTTTAGCAGAAAGTTATCAATGTGCCAATACCAAAAATAAAAGTTGATATATGCAGGTTAAAAATGTAAATTAAATAAAGATGCCAAAAAAAAACATTGCCATGATGCAATGTAAAAGTCAATCGTGAAAGGAAGTTTAAAAAGTTAAATACAAGTGTAAATACCAATAGATTTTTAAAATTTTAAAATGTTTGGGGGAAATTTTTCACCCAATAGGTCTTGTAATGTTCATGACGATGACTTAAAGTGTAAACGGGATAATTTAAAAGATGGGCACTCGATTAAAATACGTTTAATTCCAAAAACCCCACAACATGAGGGCAATTAAGCACCGCCCCGTCAAAAATAAGATGTTTATTATAAACGAGAGGTAGTATAATTGATTGAGATAGTATAAATGATTACGCGAGAGATAGTTAATAGATTGAATGGGAGCGAGGGGTGGTATAATTCATAGTGACTCTGTAGGCAAGGACAAATAGGGTACTGATGTCTCGGTAGAACATTGAGATAAAACATTAGTACATTTATAACATTTTTAGAAATGAAATATGGGCCGTGGTAGCCTGGTGGTAAGGTCTTGGCTTCAGAAACGGAGGGCTTCCGGTTCGAAACCCGATTCCGCCGAAAGACGCCGTATAAGTAGGTATAGTGCACGTTAAATTAATCGGGGTCAAACGTCTTCTCGTTGTACGATGTAGAGGTTTGAAGAGGAGGTTCAGCTCAGGAACCTCCCAGGTCATCTGACCGAGGGAAAAATTATTCATAATTAAAACTATCAAAATTACGAGGTCCATCCCAAAATAGCCCTAGCATTGCCTTAAAAGGGGACGTTAACGTAACTAAACTAAGCATGAAACGAAATATAATGAAGGGGTGACGCGCTTCACATCATCTTTGTTTACTGCATCATTAATGACGACTGACTGTGATCAAAGACTATATTATGCGCTGACTTCCAGTTACCTTTCACTACAGATAATGAGGAGGAATGATTCAGATTTATATTGGTCAATTATCAGTTTGTTTAGTCGAGGAACTAAAATTATATCAGTGGATTAGCTAAAATATTTATTTTAAAATTCCTCTATTAATAACTTTTAAAACATGGTAATACCGTTCACCGTTTTTATTGATTATAAATTACATTGCTGCAAAAAATTTTAAATTCTTATCAAGAAAATTTTATTTTGGAAAAAAGGGAGCTAATATATTTTTTGCTAACTTATTATAACTTAATAATTACATTCTAAATTCTTATTTAGGAAGTGGATGTCACACAACGACAAACACAATATTTTAACAATAAAACGATTAATGTTATATTTTAACAAGAAAATATTTTTTTTAAAAATTCTTATGCTATAGGTAATATTGTCACGGCTGTAGAAATAATTCTAGCCATTAAAAAGTTTATCTTTTTGGGTCTAAATGAGCATGTAGGGTAGATTTGATTTGAATCTTTTATACATTGTGCAGCGTTTTATGAAATATTTCATATTTATATGCACCAAAAATAAAACAAATAGTGAAAAAAATTAGAAAAAAAAATCCAAAATATCATTTAAAAACTAAATCCAAAATCTACAAAAACTGAATATCCCTAAAAACTTATCGATTCAATTGTCTGGCTCAAACCTAAAGTGACTTAAGAGGTAATGATTACCTTATCAAGGATTACGATTATCGTGCTTCTGACATCTTGGTTGCTTACTTCTTGCTTGGGTAAGAAAAACGACAGAAACTCCAATAATCTCAATTGTAAATCAGACTTTGTTTCGGTCTTTATCGGTCGGTATTCATGTCACGTCTTTGGATCTAGCAGTTTAATAGCTAAATGCTAGTTATCTCGAATGAGCATTACAATCGGCTAATAGTTAAATACACTGACAAGGAAATGTAGGAACATCCGTATGAAGCAAAGTCATTTCAAATATATCTATACATGTGTGTCTGGTGAAATTTTTATTATATACACAAAACAGTTTTCTAATATTTTTACTCCCAAATAATTAAAAATGCGAAGGAAGGGTTTTCATAACAAATCCTTCTTTATATAGCAGTAAACATTTTGTAAATTTTTAATTTAATAAACCTGTAAAATCTTATTCCTAACATTATAGATATGACAATTTCTTTTTATGATATTCAAACAGATTCTAACAATAATCAAAGAAACTGGTTCTCCTTTTTCTATATATTTTTCTCACTTAATGCAATAGCTACATTTGCAGGCATCGCCTTTGCTTCTAAGTTGCGCATGAAGAAAAACTAAAAAAGAAATATTTTTCTGGCTTGATGCGAAATTATATTATCTTCTTCATGATTCAACTTCATTTACCGTCTTCGACAGATTATTACTTGAATTTATTCAAATATATAAGTTATATTCAAATATATAAGAACGTATTAATATATAAGTATAATTATTCAATATAATTTTATATATTATTTAAATATTCGTTTTATTACATTTTGCTATAGTTTGTAAGACTCAGATGGATACTGGTTTTCAGTATATTATTACAAAATTGGCGACTTGGCATGCATTGGCGTTTAATTTTCGATGTACGAAGCTTTGTATAAAAAGGAACAACACTCAGAATTTTCATAAGCAGAAAAAAATATTTCAACTTTTTTTTCATGTAGAGATTAAAGGTTTATCAATGCCGTTTAGTTTCTTTCCTTATATTATAGAAAAAAACTTATTCTGTCATCTTAAAATACAGGTTTAGGCCTAGTTTTCTTTTATCGTAATTAAATGAAGAATGCAAGGAATCTATTAAGTCACCTATCAAAGATTTTTTAACCCAAAAAGTGTTTTGACTCTTATCTTAGAATTCATAATTGTGTAACCATTTATTAGTTAAAAATAAAATTAGTTTGAACCAATTTTCTAAAGAAAATTTCCATTAATGTTTTGTTCATGCTTTCTGCATTTAAACGGGTATTACAGATCTTAAAATGTGAACAGTTTATATTCTTTAACTTACTTTTACTATGATAAATTATTGATACACGCAGTGCAGTATGTAAAATACATATAAAGAATCATATTGCAGAGAGCCTTATATTTTAATTCGACATGTTACCGACAATTCCTTCTATGGTTTACTGAGCAGCGGCTGCATTCACATTGAGATAAATGGAGAGTTTATTGCTCAATAAGAAGCGGGAAAAATACGCATTATAACAGGGTCTTTCGGATAAAAACTTTGTCTTCTGGTATTCGTGGGCAAAGAAATGAATTGTTAAAACTTCGACCTATCCGGTGTTCTGGTTATCCGGCCAGTCCTTCCCCCATATTAGGCCAGATACTATGGAGTGTACTGTATATTATTTCAACAAAAGAAATTTTAGCAAAATATTAAGTTAGTTTATTTCCAAAAAAAGAAACTATAACCGTTTACAATTTATTGATATGCCCAGAGCCTGACCAGGGCAGAGGCATGCGGGACAATTGCCCCCACATCAGTGGGGCTCCCCAAGTCGAACAAAACGTTTCTTTCACTTTTCCCACTTTAATGAACTTTTTTTAAACAAAATATCATATCTGTGAAAAATCCTTCATTAATCTATCGTATAAACGCAAAATATCTATATTTCATAAATCCATGGTTTTTTAGGGCCAAATTCAGCCAAAATTCCGTAGAAAAGGGCCCCCAAAGAAGATTTTGTCTCGGTCTTCAATTAGATTAAGTCTGAATATTAAACCAACACGCGTTAAAAAATATATGCCTCCATTAACAATAAACAATTTCAGAAAAACATGAAAATGTGAGCAAACAATTTTATGAAAATATTGCTAATAATATTTGTCGGCAACAATCACTCACATCCGTTTGCTTTTAGTCGTTTTCAGCAAATATTATTCATTCTAGAATATAAAGAACCTTCGAATAAAATTAAGCTATTAATTCCTAAATGCAATGTAGGCAAGCAATTTAATAACAAAAGAAACGATTATATACACAGGGGAAAAAACAATTACTCTCCCAATGTTCTTAATTAGCAAGTGCCCTTATCTGATAAATTATTTAACCAGCTTTCTTCCCCGATCTTTTGTGGTAAACAATTATATCTCATCCGAGATATCAGTGTAACAAATGTTTTTGTAAAACGCCAACTTGGCTTCTTTCTGATAAACAGGTCGACAAGGTACGAGAAAATTGGCTCAGTTCAACATGTGCCATTGAGTTATCATTGGCGAAAGATGAAATGTAGCTCAAGTAGATACAGCAATCTTTGATCTCTGTTCTTAAACAAACGGTAACAAACAACACATTCTCACACTGCGTATGAGAAACAACAGATGGGAAGTCTGCGCAATATTATGCCAAAGGACTTCTTTAAAAAAATTTCCAAAAAGAAACACGGATAGAAAAGGTGTCGATACATCCATTATGCATGCAATATATTTCTGTGACCTTAAAAGTAGATATGATAATTATTTCTATCTCATGTAAAATTTTAAAATATATTTATTTACTCATACCGACATTGTGGTAGAGTATTTTAACAAACTATGAGGAATTTAAGGGCAAAAATAAAATTACAAAAAACGCGCGTGTGTCTTTTTAATCATAGAAATGTACAAAGACAAAAACAAGAATACAAAACTTTTGTATAAGAATCAAAAAAAAAAAAAACTATGTGAAATAAAAATTATACTCTTGCAATAATATCGAATTAAAATATAGAAACAGAAAATCAATTAAAAAATAAAATGCGTTACAACATAGACGAACTATAACTTAATTAACTATAAAATATAATTTATAATAGAACTATAAAAAATATATATAAAATTTTAGTTTTAAAAAATTCAAATTCTCATAATTTTTAAAATAAAGCATAATTATGTAAGGCATTAACAAACTTATTGTTGCTACTTATGGCACTTTACAAGACCACTGACAGAAAGCTGTTAGCGATTTAAGCCTAGTTTAACGTTTTTTGTTTCCAGTAGCTCCAACAATTAGGGCCATGAGTACAACTTAGCTATTTCATGCTTCACATTCGCTTGCACAACTTCTTTTTACATGAAACACATTCACATTACTTACAGATAGAAGACAGAAGAAAAACTATGCCCGAACCGTGACTCAAACCCGGACGCCCAGATCACGGGGAAGACACGCTACCCCTATGCCAGGACACCGGCATTAACAAACTTTAGAAATGATTATTCAATAAATCGGTGACTTTCACCATTATGTGAGCCGACTTTAAGTAACTCTCCAAATGTTATTGAGGAATAAGCAATTGTTTGAGTTTTAATCGTGAGGATTTTTTAGAGGAAGGGAGAGCGAATTCCACAATGTTTGTTTTATATTTCAAATAAAATACTTATCAAAAAATGTTTTTTTTTTAATTTATTTCTCATGACACAATATCGAGGGAATTTTCGCCAATTCTCTCTAATTTTGGTCCCTAAGAGCTTAAGTAACTCATCGTATAAAAGCATAACGCACACACAAAGCTTTAGCTTACTATCCTGTGCACTCGATAAATATATTTATTTGAATCTCTGAAACAAAGTGACGGGCAGAAGAAAATTTCTGTTGAGTTTTTAACTGGGCCAAAGAGAAATAACGAAGATTTAACGGGAAAAAAGTTTCTTTTATAATGACACCTTAAAGATTGAAACCAGAGATCGTCTAAATTAGAATTACTACCATAAGAGACATTTTAAATTCCATTAATACCAAATTTGGTACTGAAGATTTTCCCGATAAAAATAATCCATCAAAAGATTTTTGATTAACGGTGACAGCAATTTAACACAAGTTTTTCCTCCCTCTCATTCTCATAAGTCAAAATTTTATGGAATTAAAAGTGGAAATGGGAAAAGAAGATACTCTTAAAACGAAGCAGATAAGATTGGTAAATGCAAAATTTAAATGCATGTATCAGATGCTATGCACAAATTGCATGATTGCAAAATAGGGAAGTGCGATTCAATTTAGTTTAGTTTAGTTAAATGAACATCCAATTTTGAACGAACATAAACAGTCAAAATGAGGATTAGTTCAGTTATATTAACGTCTCGTTTTGAAGCAACACTAGGGCTATTTTGGGACGGATCTCATAATTTTGAACCTCGGTCAGATGACAAGGAGGACACCAGAGCTAAAACCTCATCTCAAAACTTCCACACCAAAGGGAAGATGCTTGGCCCCGACGGATTTAACATGCACCAGTTCCGCTTACACGGCTGTACTTCGGGGGAATCGGGCCTCGAGCCTGCAACCTCCAGTTCCGAAGCCGAGACCTTATTACCAGGCCACCGCGGCCAGTTCAAATGACGAAGAAGTCACAGAAGTCACTATAACCTCTCTCAAACCACGACAAAAGATTGACAATCAGCAAGCATATAAAACAAGGAAGGTGTTCGATTTAATAATTTTCAACGATATTTTGAAACCACTTTTAAAAAAATAAAAGTATTATTTACTTTTTCGTGTATGTTGTGTAGAGAAAGTATTGCAATCATCAAATCACAGAAATGATCAAAATCCAAACTCGAGATTTTGACGAATCGTCACGTTTTAGACATCTATAAGTTCGAAAAACATATTTTTCGAAAATATCAATCGATCAGTCTGTGACAAAGATTAAGTCAAAATCACTTTGATCAAGATGGATGAAATTTGGTATTCGGTCTTTACATTAAATTTGTAAACTTCTATCAAATTGCGAGCACATTCACCTGAAATGAAGTTCGGCTATTTGTATATACTTTAACACAATAACTACAAAACGAGAACTTAGATAAAATTCAATACACAGAAAATTTTCAGTCTAGACACTCCCAAATTCTGAATCAAATACAAGCAATGGTTGACAGTGTACTTTCAAATACATGTAAACGTGATAACTCGAGCACGCAATGACAAATATATCAAATATGGTGTAGAATTTTGCTACTACAAGTGTAGTTCTGTATCAAATTTTTGTTTTATTAGTGTGAATAAATACGTACAAAACATAAATTTGAATTTCAAATACAATTGACTGCATGCCAGGAATTAATCTCAAATAACTAGTCAAGGATTATGCGATAGATTTAGGGGCCGCGGTGGCCTGGTGGTAAGGTCTCGGCTTCGAAACCGGAGGGTTTCAGGCTCGAGACTCGATTCCACCGAAGAATCGTCGTGTGAGGGGGGTCTCTTGCACGTTAAATCTGTCAGGCCAAACGTCCTCCCGCAGGTGTGGTGTGGTGTGGAGTGGGGGGTGCCACTTCAGCCGTCGTCCTCGTCATATGACCGTGGCTCAAAATTACGAGGTCCGTCCCAAAATAGCCCTCCTGTAGCTTTAAAATGGGACGTTAATATAACTAAATAAAGCGACAGATTCAGTAAAAGTGCTATTTTCAGGCCAAAGGTTAATATTTCTTTACCATTATAAGTTAATGTCATGCAAGGCGCTCTTTGGATAACACCTTTATTAGATAGTACTCGAAGAAGTTTTGGAAACACCCCTTCCGTTGGTTTTTAAACTTTGGTTTAAGAATATTTAAAGCTTCATATAAAGTTATTACCAAAACAAAATACTTTATATGCTTTGATAAATTTCAAATTAGCGTATATGTTACCGTTAAAGTATGAAATCCGTTATTTTATAGAATACCTAGTTATTCCATGAAGTAACTGATCGTGCCCGTTAAAGTGAGTAATATGTTATTAATTCGCCACTTCAACTAGTTATTTCATAGAATAACGACTTGCAGCCCTTTAAAGTGTAAGATAATCTATATCATAAATCTTGCTTTTTAGTATAAGGTACATTTACGTTTCGTTTAACAATATTGAAAGTAGCAGAAAGAATTTCGAATTCAAATAAAAATAATTTTTGAAGGATGGCAAAAATACCATGTGTCATTTTAGTAATCCTTGTTGTAACAAATGATTTTATGGCACCTTTCCATAAATACCATTTATACGCTGCATAAATTAGATAAATTTTTTATTTTACACTTAACTCTCTCTCATAAGTTGATTTATAGAATACTTAGTTATTCTATGAAATAACTAGTTAAAGTGTCTAATTAATATCATATTACACACTTTAACGGGCATGATCCATTATTTCATGGAATAACTAGGTATTCTATGAAATAACTACATTATATACTTTAACGGTAACATATATATAGAATATGTCCACAAAATTCTAACTGTATAACAAACACATTTCAATTTTATTGTTCACTCTGAATTCACTATTAAAGCAATCAGTCTTCACGCAATCATGAAGATCAATGAATAAAACATTCAATAAGAGGGAGAAGAAAAGCTCTACTTGGCTTTGAAAAACGATTTTCATTGATTATAATACACTGAAGTTTACCTAGTAAACATACGCGGTAAACATTCATAGTAAACACAAAGAACAGTTCACGCTTCTTTTTTTATTGTAAAAAAATTAATAATAAATCGGAACTAAAAATGTTTGAAGTCGATAATGCACTGTCTAAACCTTAAACTTTGGTCAAACATGCAAAGTAACCATTATTCATGTATTGGAAGCATAAAAATGAGAAACTGAAATACAAATGAACTAAATTTCTGAAAATACCATCGCAAATTTCCCAGAAAATTTATACGAGTTCATAAAAGTGTAATAACCTTCCAACCACGTAACACGATGGAAG
>JAPMOQ010015521.1:261456-279528 GCA_026543055.1 Argiope trifasciata | reverse complement strand
GTAATGCTACATCTGGACTGTATATTTCGCAAGATAATACGATTAAAATGCAATCCTTTAAAGACAGAACTACTTCTAAACACACCAAAATTTATAGTATAGTAATCGCTGAATCAGTTTTTGATGAGTGAGGAAAACATTTAGTGTTTTAGTTATAGTTATATTAATACATTGACAGCCGGCGACCTAAGAGACATTTAAAACCTGAGGGCCGGCAACGTATCGGCCACCTAAATCCCAAACGCCGGCCTTATTCACTTGTATCCAATCACTGAATAGCCAAATATATATATACTAAAATATTATATACTTTTGTAACATAGAACATTTTATTTGCATATTCTTCATATACATTTTAGCGGTAATTAAAAATAGAAATAAAATCGAAATTTTTAAACTATAATTATAGAAAAAAAATACAGTTTCTACAGCA
The DNA here is from genome assembly GCA_026543055.1 of Argiope trifasciata. Taxonomy (NCBI): domain Eukaryota; kingdom Metazoa; phylum Arthropoda; class Arachnida; order Araneae; family Araneidae; genus Argiope; species Argiope trifasciata. The sequence continues at coordinate 279,095 of JAPMOQ010015521.1, read as the reverse complement.
GCAAGCTCAGAAATCCGAGTTTTCGTGGGGCGGGTCTTAAAGCACCAGGCTCAGAAATCCGCATTTTCGCGGGGCCGGCTGTCAATGTGTTAATGTCTCGTTTTAACGCAACACAATGGCTGTTTTGGGACAGACATCGTCATATTGAAACGCGGTCAGATGACGAGGACGACACTTGAGCTGATAGCCCCTCTCCTAACTTCTGTAGGAAATACCACCAGTGGGCATATAACGTGTTTAAAGTGCACGAAATTCGAGTACAAAACTATTCTTCAGTGGAACAAGAGCAGTGGAAGTATACGACTTCAATGAAAGATTACTATTTATCTTTTTCATGCATCAGATTCGCTTGTTCAACCCCTTTTCACAAGGCGGGGCACTTTCACACACCTTACAGATAGAACACAGAAGAATAACCATACCCGAATCGGAACTCGAACTCGGGATGCCCAGATCACGGGGAAGATTAGCTACCCCAATGCCCAGGATGCCGGTATGATTAAAATATTAAAGCCTTAAATAATTTTTTGGGTTTTACTCCATTTAAAACATTACCAATGCCATCTTTTTGTTTAAACTTTTGTATAAATACATCATGGCAAATGGTAAAACAAAGCAAACGAAACAATGCAAAATGAAAACAAAGCAAATAGTTCGCATACATTGAATTCCCACAAGACCCTTCACCGCTAGTGCTTCACTGTAACACAATTAACACCTTATTTAAAAAGAATCAACAAAGATGAACTTTTTTACGGTCTCATGTATTCAGTGCCAAAACAATGCATTGATTGGACAAAATGTTTATTTTTTTTCCCCAATGAATCTTTTCGCATCAAAAAAAATTCAAAACTAGAAAAAAACAAACAGAGGAGGTTAACTGTTTAATTGCATACTTCCTCGAAACTCCATTACCTTTCGACACAGCACTGCGCGGACGTATTCCCTGGAATAAACCCATTCACGTCAATCTGGTCGAGTCTGGGTTACATCAGTTTTTGAGGATGTCGACCGTAACCGCAGTGATTCTGCGAAGGCCAAAACAAAAGGCGAAGAGCCAATAAACAAAAATCTGGGGAAAACGGGGGGTTTCATCAGAACATGCTCTCGATTGTTGAGAGTGGAACAAATAAAAAAAAAAAAGAATCTTTCCACCGACGCAAAACAATGCTGACAATATGACCCGTTTATTTTTATTCGAATTTCCAAAGTTACGCGCGTTCGAAGTGCCAGACTGGAATGTTGCCATTCGGCGGTGATGAAAAATGTTCCAAACATCGTCTGGAGGTGGAAAAATGGGAATAAAGAATTGTTTTGGTTTTGTTAAAGATTGAAAATCCAAGAAGTAATTTCGCCACAAAAAAAAAGTTTTAAAAATGATATATATTAATTTTATTATGATATAAATGTTGCCACTCTGGAAAGATGAAAAATATTCCAAACATCGTCTGGATGTGGAAAATGGGAATAAAGAAATTTTTTTGGGTTTGTTACTGATTTAAGACACAAAACGCAATTTTGCCTCCAAAAAATATTTTAAAAATCATATTATATTATATATATATATATATATATATATATATATATATATATAATTGAATTGTTGCCATTCGGTGGAGAAAAAAAAATGTTCTAAATATCATCTGGAGGTGGAAAATGGGAATAAATAATTATTTTGGCTTTGTTTCAGATTTAAATTACAAAAAGCAATTTTGCCACAAAAAATATTGCTTTAAAAATCATATAAATTAATTTGATTCTACAGAAATGCAAAATATGTACTCGCCGATTGAACATAAAGTAGAGATTTCAATGATCTGATGATTATATCCAAGTCGGAGGTTCCAAGATTTAAAATCTGATTCCGTCGAATGAGGGTCTTGCAAATGAATAGAACACATCGATTCCGTCGTTGTAAAATATCTATCATAGGAATTCAGAATTATCTGATTATTGTTCAAAATAATTGTTCCAAGATAGCCCTCAAGATGCTTTAAATAATATAAATGTAACTAAACTGAATGTGCACGACAAAGCAGAAAATATAAATTTGCTTTAAATTCTGAAAGCACAAAATATTTAGTTCTCGAAAGCGATGAATTAATCAAGCGTTCATAAAATCCATCAATCGAACATAAGATATTGTAACAGTAGAGGGGGTTCGGGATAAAAAAAATGAAAAGAACATGTTTCAGAAAATGGTTGGGACTAAAGGGATAGTAATTGAAAGATTCGCTGCAAAACTGATATAGCTCCAATTAAGAGAATTTGGAGTTACATGTACTATCATGTTGTAAAATAAAAACTTGCAGGAAGATATAGCTCCAATCGTTAGTTTTCAAGTTAACACAACGATGGAGCTGTTTTGTCTCAGTTTGTTACAATGTAGACGTAGTTCCTGGTGTTACCACAGGTTTTCTGCACACTTGAATAATTGGAGCCACCTCCTTTTTGCAGCACACCCTTCAATTAAAGACCCGATTCCAGGAAACCTCCATTTTGTATCCAGGTTTGTGATATTTTAAAATTCGTCGTGGTCAGTTATTCTTCCATGTCTCCGGTGTAAAAGTTTTTCAAAAAGGGATACTAACGTAGAAATTGCTATCAGTATCTCGTCATGCATCAAAATTACGGTCTTAACCAAAACAACAATCGTAGCAAAAGCTTCAAAATGGAAAGTTAATTTAACTAAACTATATTACTGACTCAAACAGGAATCTCTGATCACTTGATAACGGACACGGATGGTCATGAAATCAAAAATAAAAGTTACGATACTAAGATGCTTGCTCAATAAGAACGATTATTTTTTAAGAAAATACTTTTCAATCGGTCTTTCAAAATTTTTTGAATGTATTTAGTAGTAATATATATACGTAATAATCATATAATAATGTATAATTCAAGATAGGAAAAAATGTGAAATTGATTCTAAACCTGAGAGAAAATCAAATGCCAAGTTTTTCCGGTTAAGCTGGAATGTCTGATCACTTTACATTAAAATCCTAACCCCATTTTATAAATTCAGATATCACATAACCTCATTTTGCTTTTTATTTGACATTTGTTCAGATAATATCTAAAGAAAAAAAAAATAAAAGGGATTTTGAAAATGTTATCTGACTTGGTGGTGTTTTAGGAAACTTGTTTATTCCTGAGAAATCAATTAAGGCATACAATGAGAAAGTGAAGAATAAACACAGAAAAGTTGCATATAAGATAAAGAGAAACAGTTTCTTCAGGAAAAAAATATTTGTAACAAGTAATATATATATAATTTAATTCTTACTTAGATTCACAAAGAAAAATGTTATTTTAATTACTTTTTATTTTATAATTTATAAAAAAAATTGATTTTCGCAATAATTGAACTCACATTCATCACCCTCATGTATAAAATATCGAAATCCTTGCATTTTACAGATTGAGCTACTGCCTGTTGATTTTGATTTCATTGCAAACTGCTAAAACTCTATTTCAAGTATTAAAAATTAATTCAATTTAATTAATTAATATTTGCAAAAAATCTGTTTTAACATCCAGTGTCATCCCCTACACGTTTTCAGAAATGTATTTGAACTCGAGTGGATGAATAAAAAGTATTTTATTAACGACTGAAAATTTGTACAAGATATATAGATAAATGTACATAGGTAGAGTGTGAACCAGTAATAGGAATTGAAAAAAGATTTTTAAAAATTCTACATGCAAAAGACTTCTTTTAAATTAGCTAGATACTTTAAAGATAAAATTGTTCTATTAGAAAAACTAACCTCATAAATTATATGTATATTAAAACATAATTTTATGAGATCGTTTCTTCAATTATTTATACCATTAAAGAGTTTCATCCATCTTCATTTTCTTCCAAAATATTATGACTAAAAATTATCATTAGTAATTGAAATTAATTAACAAAAACTTATTAAATAATGAGAGTATATTTAACATTTTTTATTTAATTTTATTTTTACTTCCTCGTATATGTAGTATAGAAAAAGTATAATAATCATTAAAAGTTCGATCTCAAAAAATACACATTTGGAAAGTGTCTATGACAAATATAACTGAAAAAGAGTTAAAAGGTCGAAATTTGGCATGCGGTCTTTACACCAGCTTTGCAGATTTCTGTCAATTTTTTAGAAAAATCTATTCAGAGGATGTCCGTCTGCCTAGCTATCCAAATGTATGTTAACATGATAATAACAAAGGGAGGAAGCCAGACATATAAAATTCGGTGCACAGATTTAACAATTGTAGTGTAGACATCTATCAAATTTTGAGCCAAATAAAACAAAGGATTGGCAGTCTGCCGGTTTTCACTTTCTAAAACACATAAAAGTGATAACTCAAAAACGTAATGGTTTAAAATATATGAAATTTGGAGTATGATTTTAAAAATAGAATTATAATTCTGTATCGGATTTTGGTTTCAATTGGATGTAAAATCCACGCATGTAAAACAGAAATCCGATTTTTGGATACTTTTGACCCATGCCAGGAATTAATCGCCAAAACACTCGCCAACTATTACATGATAAATCCAATAAAAACATTAAATTCATACCATTGGTTAATATTTGTAACTGTTGACAGCCAAAACCATGGATAGAATTCTGCTGTGGTATAACATTTTTATTAGAGAGTAAGCGCGAAAGTTTTTGGAAGACTACTCCTGCTGGTATAACTCTTAATTTTATTTGTATTGAATGAAAAGAATTGTAAAGTTTTTAAAAAATATTTATTCAAATAATTCATCAAAATTCTTTTTCTTTTTTATCAGTAACATAAGAAAAATGTGGAAGAAAATAACCGAAATAATTGAATGATAATTATATGAAGCCTTAAAATTATTGTGCCGAACATCTATGCAACTTCTCTGTGATGTTTAGATATCCAGTTGAAGTTGTCCTGTGTTGAATCTAATGTTTGGATGTAGTTTCAAGAAAGTCGAAGTGGGTTTTCTGCGTTTTATTATATTTTCAAATAAAAGGGGAATTCTTAACATAAAAATGTTTTGAAGTAATGCCAGATTATGAATTATAAAAACTAAAAAAGCAACAGATATAAGTGGAATTTTAAAATATAGAATGCAATTTAAGAAAGAAACAAACTAAAAAAAATCATCTTCCAAGTAAAATATTGCTAAATCCAGAGACGAATAATAATGCTTGGTTTGATCTAAGGAATAGTTTCAATTTCTTTAATGAAACAATGATGAAAATATGGCCCATTTATTTCATTCGAATTTCCCACTTACACGCGTTCAAGCGCCAGCAAACAATGGCAATCCACAACTGGAATGTTGCCATTCTGTGTTTAATATAAACTGTTCCGAGATCGTTTGGTGGCAAAGAGAGAATCAAAGGCCAGACGAAAAATGAAAAAGAAAAAAAAAAGTAAAATAAATAAAACGAAAGAAATAAATGTAAAAGATTATCAAACCAGCTATGAAGGAAAAGAAAAAAATTATTCCTAAGAATAAAAAATAGTAGCGAGATAGACAAAAGAATCCGAATGATTAAAGACTGCAGCAAAAAGTCGATTCAAATTATAATTAATGAATCTCGAATGAATGAATTCTTCGGCATGGTGAATTCCCAAGAAAGAAATGTGCAAGAGATAATAACATTCGCTACTAGAGAAATTCTTTACAGATTTCTGGTAAAAAGAAAGGAAAAATGGATGTCTTTTGGCTGCTATCTTAACAGATTTGCATTAAAATCATTTTTTCCCACAAGTAAAATGCATCAGCCACATTGCATCTGCACAAAGAAAAATCTGACTAATGGTGTACGGTTGCAGTAACAAGTAACGTTGCATCGATAATTTAAGTCATTACAGAATTGAGTTTTTAATATTAAATACCATTTTTTTTTTACAGTTATACTTCCACAAGTGATTTATAACTAGATATCAACATTCAATCTTTTATTGATAGGCTCATTAGATTAACGAGTCCATTTTGAAGTTGAACGAGGACTATAACAAGATAGACTTTATAATTATCAATTATATTTAATATAACAAGTTTCATGTTTGTAAAGGAATTTAGATAGATGATAGGTTTGATGATAGTCATGATAGATTTTTCACTTTCACATTAATGTAATAATTTTGAAATTTTGGATACATATATTTTCAATACAATGTGCTATTTTGCTATTTTTAGAAAATAATTAATCAGTTGATTTAATTAAAGTTTAACTTCATCTAACAAAGATGTTCGGAAAAAATTATCTTAAGAGTACATAATATTTATAGTAGTGATTCATAACTTCATGACTAAAGAATTGCAAAATAAATAAATTAATAAAATTTCTATTCTTTAGTATTTTAGTAAAAGTATGTTATTAAAAATTGCTTTATAAAGTTTGAAGATTCATTTTGATTGGAAAGTCAATCACGAGGTGATATCTGAATCAATCGTGCTTTAATCAAAATTCCACATCTAAATGAAGAAAAACGAGTCTCAAATCTTTGGGAATCAAACGATTCCCATAGATTTGGAAAATAGGAAGCCAGCATAGAAAACGACTATTCAAATCTAGGGCCATAATGGAAAGTGAGCATAGGTAGGTAAGCACAAGTGTCTACTCCAACCAGCCCTGAGACACCCCCCAAAAACTCTGAAAGACTGGATGTTACGATGGCATTGGCAGGAATTAAGGTTGAGTGTTAAGGACTGTTACAGATCACGGCACAATCCCTCCTGTAAGAGGCAATCACCTCATATTTATATACCCACCAGGGCAACGAAAACCAACTACCATATCGAAAATTTCTCATTACCGTTTTTGAGGTGTCCTGCCGGGGTGAGAGTAAAGATGTTCACATACTAATCTCAAGAGTTATCGTTGAGCCAAAAGAAAAATGCATTTGTCACTTTTGGACTCGCCCAGCATCAAATATATATATATAATGTCTCTGGAGTCACTTCTGCTTTCTAAGCCCCTAAGATAACAGGACAAAAAAAAAAGAATAAAAAATTCGTGGCTATTATTTTTAATTGTTTTCCATCGATGAAATCTAGTTTCGAGCAAGGTCACTGAAGCCGTTGTGATCCTTAAAATTAACGTTCTTTTTAGGGGGAAGGGAGCAGTATGTGAAGTTTTTGAAGAATTATTGCATTGCATAACCTATTCAAAATAAATGCAGATTCAAAATTTACGGTTGACAAATTCCATAGCTTTAATTGAGAAGACTTATTCATTTTTGGTAATTTTATTTCCCTAAGAACGTCTAACAAATTATTATTTCGTAGTATCGAATATTACAAACACACAGAGAGAGAGAAAACTTTTATTATTACTATTATTCTTAGACACTATATTTATTTAAAAATAATATTTTAAACAAATTTCGCTAATATCAAAGTAATATTAATAATATAGTTTGAACGTAATTTATCTGTATAAAAAAGATTCATACTTTTGAAATCAAAATGAAATATTTAAAAAAAATCTTGTTTAGGCTGGTTTATTTTTAACATACACAAGAATACAACCTTCATTTTGAATCTTGTTTTTCTTGCAGACTCAGCAGCTTCTCGAGATGGAAAACTACACGTTTTTAAGTTCAAGATTAAATAAAAACCTTTTATTAAATAGAATTCTAGACACGTAGATGCAATATAAACAATATCGCTGCTAAAAATAACAAGTTAAAGCCATGGTAAATGGAAATAGTACAACTAGAATGACATAATATTCGCTACATTCCAGCCATAATAATGTTTATTAAAAGAGGTGGAATCCTATGTTGAAAAATAGCGTTATCTCGCTATCGTGATGGCTTATATTACAAATACAGTTAACTCTCGAGTATCCGGTTCGCGACAATAAGATTTTCGTACTATCTGGCAGAGTTTTTCAAAAACTAAAAACTGTACATTTTGACTCTTATACTATTTGGTTATCTTTTCATAAATGTGTATCACTTATCAGTGAAAAATGAACGATTTACATTAATGGTTTGTTTATGTTTCCTGCATTTAAGTTATGGTATTACAGAATTTATATTAAAATGTGAACAGTTTGTATCCTTTATCTTACTTTTCCTCTAATTCTTGAAACATGCAATGCCAGTATGTAAATATATATAAATTATCACTACAGGACCTTCTATTTCAACTCGACACGTTACCGGCAAGTGCTTTTTATATTTCACCGGACAGTAACTGCGTTCACTTTAAGATAAATGGAGGGCTTAGTACTCAAAAAGAATTGAGAAGTTTAGTTTAGTTTAGTTATATTAACGCCCCATTTTAAAGCAACACTCGGGCTATTTTGGGACGGACCTCGTCATTTTGAACCACGTTCAGATGACGAGGATGACACCTGAGCTGGCACCCCCCTCTCCACAACTCGCCACACCAGCGGGAGGACGTTTGGTCTGACAGATTTAACGTGCAAGAGACCCCCTCACACGACGGTTCTTTGGTGGAATCGAATCTCGAACCTGAAACCCTCCGGTTCCGAAGCCGAGACCTTACCACCAGGCCACCGTTGCCATTAAGAAGTGAGAAAATGTTTTATAACAGTGAGTTTTGATTAAAAAAGCATTGTCTTCTGGTATTCGTGGGCAAAGAAATGAATTCATAGAACCTCGGCTTATATGAGATTTTTTTTTTTAAATCCCACTTGCCCTTTTGCTACATTAGGCAGGATATTCGGGAATGTACTGTATTGTTACGCTGTAACGCAAGACGCCTTGTATCAAAAGAATTTTAATTTTGAAAATTAGATTTCAATTCTCATATATAATATCACTATAATATCAGATCTCATGCACCATTCTCATGCTATAATATCGGATTAATAATTTTGACAAAAGGAAAGTTCTTTCGAAAACAAAGCCGGCAAAAAAATTATAGAATACAGTGAATATTTGATACGCAAACATCCGTTCTAATTATATCCGAGTGAACCATATACAATATAAACAAGATTTGCTGTTATCGAAGTGAATGAAAATACTGGTTACCTAAGAAAAAGAAGCATAAAATAATATGTATTACACTGTAGCAAATATTACACCTGATATTTTTCATGATGTACTATGTTTCAAAATAAAACGAGGTTGTAAAAACGAGCAAACTATTCTCAGCAACACGTTTATGGGCTTGAATATTTATAGCATTCATTTTCACTATAATGCAAGACGCCTTGGATGCGATAATGTTCAATTTTTTGATTCAATGAGTATGTAAAAATAAAACATCTCGCCATTTTTGCAATTTATTGAAATATTTACTGTCGGCGATTGTATTAACTCGTTGCATTTTTACGACGAATCTGATTCGCCATTCAGAAAGAAGCACCTTTTTCATATTCTTGTTAAATTATGATTTTCATAAAAACCATATAATAGCAAAAATGTATATGTTCACATTTAGGAATTGTAATAAACGTTCTGTTTATGAGCTACCTAAGCACTAGAAAGAATCTTCACAACCCACGTGTGAATCCTTAAGCATCTTATTCCTTATCGGAGTATAAAAGATTGATAAAAATAAAATAATAAAATAGCACTCATCCACACACAAAATATATAAATTTTCTTTAAATACGAACAATTTGTTAATAAATTATTTATTACTTACTCACATTTACGTAATATAGAGCAAGTATAATATATATTATACTTTAAAGAAAGTATAACTCGATATTTAGATCGCTTTAGATAATTTTAGATCTTCCCAAGCTCGAAAAAACACATTTTGTGAAAATATCCGTCTGTGACAAAGGTAACTCAAAAACTCTTTGAGCTACAATCTTTACACCAAATTTTCAGATTTCCAGTAAATTTTGAACAAAATCAATTCAGAGGAAATTGTCTGAGCAGCTTTTCGAATATGCATTAACACAACTACAAAACGAAGACTGCAGCGTAGATAAAATTCTATGCACAGAATTAATATCTTTAATGTAGACATCTATCAAATTCTGTGCCAAATCAAGCAAGGAATCGACCGTCTATTGGTTTGTACTTTTAAAAACATACAAATACGATAACTCAAAGATGCAGTAACTTTAATATATCAAATTTGAAATGTCATTTTGCGACTACAAGTATAATTTCGTATCAAATTTTTGTTTCAATTAGTTAAGAAAATGCGTTTGAAACACAAATTCGATTTTCGAATGCTGTTAACCGCATGCCAGGAATTAATCGCCAAAGATGACAATAGAATCAGTAAAATAGCTAAATTCAAGCCAAAAGTTAATATTACGTAATTATTGTACGCCAATTCTATGCAAGTCGTTATCTGGCATAACACCTTTATTAGAGTGTATTCAAAAAAGTTTTGGAGAGATAATTTCCATTGTGTGTGTGTGTGTGTGTGTGTGTGCGCGCGCCTCCCTATTTTTTTAAATCCATTACAGCATGTCATCTCATGAAAAGCAACAAACACGTACTTACAGTTTCATTCTGCTGCTCAATGTAATTTAATTCTATTCTGTCTTTATGAATCACCAGCGGGTGACCGAGCTCCGCTCGGAGAAAACAGGTATCGAAGCTAACTCGAAGATTTTAATTTTCAATTGGGATTTATCAAAACAATACATGCCATAAGAAAATTTGTGAAACCATTGGTGAAAAGATAACCGGTTAAACCTCGGCTTTTCATCGTCCACCAGCGATGTCATGTCTTGATGTTCCATTGGAAATCCCCATCTGCACTGGTCTCTTCCATGTTTGCTGACCATGCACGGAGCGCTTGGGTTCATATCACCACACGGGTTATGGATCATCCATTTCGAGATCAGTTCCTTGAGTTCCGGATCATCTTCTGGAAACTTTATTAGTTCGCCATATTGGCTATAGATGGCAGCACGTTACCGCTTGAAACCTATTAGCTATTATGGCGAACTAATAAAGTTTGAAAATATCCTATCTGTAACTCCGAACTGCTCGACTGTAGCGCTTCAAAACCAGCGCCAATCGATTCCTCGTGGCCAAAAACCCCAGACCCCCAAGTTTACCGGAGTTTATTAATTCTGGGGCAATTTTCGACTTGGCAACCATTCCTCGTATTATAGTATAAGATATAAATATCAACTCCACAGCAGAGCAGTCATATACGAAGCTACAAATACAACTAATGAATCAGATTATCACAAGAAAATTATATGCATGAAAATTATCAAACATTATCAACAACATTAATTGATTAATTAATTAGCTGACAGACGTATAGGTGTCAAGATTTAAAGATGGACTCCGACGTCTTTCAAGTAACAGCAAAACGAACAACCATAAAAGAATAATTCCATTTAACGATTATTTAAGCATTTCCTATTTTAGTTTTAAGAATTGAATGTCAATTAATGACCTGGAAAGAAGCATTTTTTGGTACATACGTTCCACTAGCCCCATTGCATGACCAGCTGATTTTATTTACTTTCATGTATATTTCACATAACTTGACATTAAAATTTCGTTCAAGAAATTTTCACATCAAATTATGAAAAATAATAAAATGCATCTTATTTTAATACTATTATACTGGTATTATGGTTCATTATGCGTATGAACTGTCTTAAGTAGCCAAAAGAAATGTCACTACAATTCTATTAAAAACTTAACATCATTTACTTTCTAAGTAATATATATTCTACTCGCATATTACACAGAATCCCTCGTTCTTTGCCCCCTTCTCCCTTAATAATGGAAAGAAATGAAGCGGTTAAATATTTCATTAAATAATGAAAAGACGACAATAAATTCTATATATAAATATCAAGTAAAATACCTTTTTTTATTTTTTGTGAAGATTCGAGAAAACTGCTTGGTAATTTAATTGGTAACATTAAAAAGACAATTCGTTTGATTTTTAAAATTACAACGTAATTAAAAAAAATCACGAAGATATCGAGAAAAATCTACAAACTTTTTCACACATGTTAATTAAAATTTCTAAAACATCGTTCCGATTTCTATATTCGAATCCTCCAAACTTAATAGGTTTAAATCTGTCGCATAGAAAGCCACATATACACAAACACATTCTTCTCTATAAGTAGAAATTATTCGTAAAGCTATTTCTAAACACTAAGTTGCTATCAAACTTTCATTTTATGTTTACTTCAAGCAGCACATACATTTCTATACATTTTGGTACTTTTAAACACGCCCCTTTCACAGGAACACAATAAATGAATCCAACCGACAAGAACAAAGGCGGCATCTTATTTTCTCTCTTCTAAAATTCCCACTCAAACCGTTACAGTACTAAAGAGTCAGAAACAAGATTTTTATTTCCATGAACCACCCACTTCGATGTTTTCCAATTTATCTTTTCCCAGATACGCCTTAATTTTCTTAGTCACAGGCATCGAAAATAAATATACGGCAAATGACGATTTATCGATTCACAGTTGCCAATTAGAAACGGAAAAGAATCTAGGCACTGACCAAAGGAAAGTTTCCATTGATCGTAAACACAATACTTAAAATACTATTTTTTTTAAAAACTGTGTGTTGGGGGGGGAAGAGAAGCATTATCTATAGATAAACAATGGAACGCAAGAAACGCAATTTGACCATTAATTTTAGACTACAAATCAACAAAGCACGTAGGACCTCAAGGGAAGGGGGAAAAAACCTTAGAGAAAATCCACCTTTTCTTTTTTTGGCTTAATGGCAAAGTAAGAGTGAGTTAGTTTTTCTTTTAACAATCGCGCCAAGTTGAGGTCAAGATATGAATCGTGTTTCTTCTAAGGTTCAAGGATGGCAGAATGGTCATCGCCAACAATTACGATGCCTCAACGGTGAAGTAAAAAATATGCCCCGCGGCTAACTAGAGTCTGACGCGTTCGTCTGGGAGAGGAGTTTCGTCGTGTCCTTCTAGAAGGACAAGAAAACGATACGAGATTAGAGTGTCTCGAGTTTCGCTTTCGATGCAGATTTGTTTCATCGGCAAGCAAAAATTCAGATCACTTAGCAATTCAATCGAGCAAACAGGTTTCTGAGCCCCGAAGACAAGATATCCATTGATGAGGCTGATAGGGCCACGGGCAAATCGCGTGCAAAGAAAAAAAGGGTGGTTTAAAATTTGAAAGAAAAAGATTTCCGGTATTGCAGGTGGTGTGGTACTTAGTTTCCAGGTATTAATTTGAAGCGATCATGTGGAAAATCACTTTAAAAAAAATAAAATTCGAACAGTGGGTGCAATGAAAAGAAAGCTGTTACATACCGTAGGATTTTGCTTTATTTTTTTAATCACTTAATCAAGAAAAGGGGCGTAGTGCGTGAGTCAGCAATCATTTTTTTTTTTTTTTTTGTAATTTAAAATATCTATATGTCCCAAAAAGATGCACTAAATATGCAAATGTCCCCATAAAACAATGTACTAAAACAAGCACCATTTTATTTTCATTTAAATCTTTAGTGGAAAAAATTGTACTTCAAAAATAATGTAATGAAACATTATATGTACATGCACAATAGTTCTGAAAATCCTAAGCAACAGATAATATAGTACAGATAATTAATGCACTTTCATAACAAATGTGGCATTTGTAGTGTCAACCAAGTGGTTTATACTTTTAACATAACTACACTTTTTTTATTAGTTATTTGTGATATTGTTACACTAGTAATGCTTTGATTTAATTATTATATTTGCTTTGATATAATTATTATATTTATAATATTTGATTCTAACACTAATGGCCATATAACAGCTATTTGTACTAGAAACTCATTATTTTGAAGTTGCAGCCTGATAACTACAACATCACTTGAGCAGGCAGTCAAAATTCAACAGAAAAATTCGAATATTAATTATATATTTCATCAGCTCAAGGTTCAAATATATATGCTGGATTTTTTATAATATTTGATCTCTAATCTCCGATTCCGAAATCAAGATTTCATAAGTAGACCATTTTTAAAATCAGTTAACTCAAACCCTAAAATTAAATTAAAAGGTTTGATTTTATATGATGTTTTTTTCGAAACAAGTTTCAAAAAAAGTTAGAAAAGAATAGAGACATGGTAAAATCATTGTTCTCTTTGTAACAATATGTCATTACATCTACAAGCTTTTCTTTAAATATATAACTTTCAAACTTAATCCGATGTGACAACCAATAATTTTAAATCTAATGGTAAACTTTTTTTCAAATTGAAAACAATTATTTGGGTCGATAAGTATTTCCAAACAAGGAAAGTTTCACATACCAATTCATTTCGTGTGTATTTCATTTTTTGTTCAATAAATATTTGTAGAAATTGGACATTTTTTATTTCATCTAATTTTGGCTTCAATTCTTATTGGCACATTGAATTTTACTCAACGCTATTTGTATATGATTAAAAATAAATTTCATGTTTATGGGGGGAAAATTGAAAGAACGGAAGAAAATTTCAATATACTTTACGAATTCAGTATATATTTTTTAATAAGGCGTTTGATAAAATTTTAAAAGATGAAATTTTTTAATAGAATTTGATTTATGAAATTTAATTATAGATAATTAGTATTTTTAAAACTAAGCTACATGAAATTGGCAGCAACTGCAGATGGCAACATTTTACGCCAATCGTATAACATGGATTAACTTTATCAGGAACAAAATAAATAAAATTGAATTCATTCAACAAAGTTTTTATTCAATAGATTTCATTACTATCTTTTTGCATTGAATAATTCAAATAATTCACTTACAAATAACAAAAACTATACTTGCACATATGTGTCAGCCATTTTGAAAAAAAACAAGTAATTGCGTTTTTAAATAAAATTTATCATATCCTTTAATTTTTTTTTATCAAAGTTAAAATTAGGAGTTTGTTTTCAAAAGCGAGATGTTGTTCAAATTTTATAACAAATTTCAATAAGAACCGTATTTAATTGTAAATTTGATTTAATTCCAAAGTATTGTAAAAGCAATTCTACAATAGTGGTAAAACCCGCTATACAATAAATTCAATGTAAAGATGTAATTCCTTTTTAAAAATTTAGTATTTTATAAAACATAAAATACTAAATGATTGAAATTTCAATAGCACGCTAAAATGTTATTTGAAAATATAGACAACTGTACAGATTAAAAATCTTTTTAAATGATTTCATTTATAGAAAATATCGAGAACAATTAAGAAATAACAGAATTTGAGCAAAAATAGTCTTTGTTCGCCATAAATTTCAAAACGTTATTAATTTCATTAAAATTTCGTGTTAAACAATAACATTTAAAAATATTAATTTCAAATTTTAGCAATAATCAGTAGTTTTTGTTTAATTTTCCGTTGATATTTCAAATGTCAAAAACTTCCTTGCCTAAGATTTTGCATTTACTTTTTTTAAATTCATTTTTTACCGCATAATATTGTGTATCGTAGAGATCTTACTAATATCACGTTTTTCACTAAGTTTGTTTACAATTGTATTTGGGAAAAAATCATTTTATACTCTTGTGAAGGACCAAAAAAGCAATAAATAGTGTATAAAAAAGAAGTTTATTGTATTAACAATGGCAATAAAAAATTACAATAGCGAAAATGATAAAGAAAAACTGTCCATCAGAAAAAGAGGCAATTCTCTACAGCTAGATATAAGTATACTTGGCATTGTCAAATTATTTTTAAGCCTTTTTTTCCCCGATACATAAAATGTCAAAAGTAATAACTTAGTCTACACAATGGATTTTAACCTTAAACTTTTATGCATATTTCTTTCTTTAAAACTGACTAAAAAAAAATCTAACAACCTAGTTTAAAATATTTACCAACAATAAAATAAACACACACACATTATATATATATATATATATATATACTTATAATAAAGCTCAATGTGTGTGTGTGTGTGTTGGCGCTTTACAGGCCAGATCGTTGGACCTACAGCTACCAAATTCTGTACATGTATACCTTGGAGGTCAGGAATGTGCACCTCGGAGCCCTTTTTTCGAATTTTTAATTAGAATTTGAATTAATTAAAATTTAAGCAAAATTTCGATGTTTTTCCTCTTTAACTTCCGAAAATATAATCGGACAAAAATAATTTTAACATCAATTTAAAGATAAAAAAATTAGCTTTCTCACGGTATCAGTTATTTTAATTTATAACTTAAGCTTCTATTTTTAACGAACTTTTAAAGAAATATTTTAACCATGTTTTTATCATGTGACTGGATAAAATAAAAGAAATATAAAATGTAATATTTTCTAAAAAATAAATGCAAAGCAAAGGATTTATGATCGTTTGCAATATCTAAATCATTAATTGAATAAATTCTTTATTTATACATGATTGAATTTATACAGGATATGCATTCAAATTCCGGTCCAACGGCCAATTTGTAAAATATTATTAATAGGCATATATACATTCTTTAATACTATTAATTTGATCTAAATGAAGAAATTAATTACATTTTATGTAGTTTGAGTCAAACAATGCATTTATGAATAATGGGTTTTAGATTTCTTCATACTTTGCTCTGTGAGCCATATTTTACAAAATATTTTTATTAACATTTTAAATAAAAGTTGCTACATCAATCAGTCTTCTAAATCAATCATTAAAACTGACTGATTTATTAAATTAAAGAATATCATTAGGAAAATGCGTTCTTTTAGAACTTTCAGTCCATTATCTTAAAGAAAATATTAATTTCAGGCCAATCAATGCCTGGAGTTACTTCAAGGCTAATGAATATGTGATTTAATTGAAAATTTTAGAACCCCTTACTCATGGCGAACCAGCTGGTCGCCAAAGGCGGCTAGTATATACATATATAAGAGGGCGATACCATATTTTGGTACATGTTTTTCATCCAGCATGATTAAAATTGGTTTTAAAAAAAGGAAGTGGGAAAATCGAGTTTTACTTTCAAATTAATAAAATAATTAATCACATCACAAAGAAATGAATTGAGTTATAATTAATGATTTAGTCAAACGCATTTGCTGAAAACGAAAACTAACAAAACTGGCTGAGTGTGGTTTTCTGCAATCAATCACTCATTCTAAAAGTGTCAACTAATCAAAGTGGAAATCATAATCACAGAGCCATTTTTCAATGAAATGTCAATTTAATCGTTCCATTCGAAACCTGCTACTGCAATGATGAATGCAGTATACGACAAAGAAAGGAAAAAAAGGAAACAGGAACATATTAGGCAAGCGACATATATTTAGCAAAAACATTCAAATAACGGAAACTTGTTTAAAAAAATTTCCCCTGTCAAATTTTACTTAATAGTCATTATTCTTTAGAGTTCATTTGTTAATAAATTACGAATTTAATAATTCTCCTATACTGCAAAGTCAGACTTTTATAATAGTCACGTTTGACTATTATAACGGCACATAGCTCATAAATGTTAAGTACAGTGCGACCATTATGATGGCGGATCTATCATGAATGTTTAGTACACGCGTGATTATTACGATGGCACATCTATCATGAGTGTTAAACGCAAGTGTGATTGATTATAATGGCACATTATGGCAATAACTATTATAATGGCCCAAAGTTCATGAATGTTAAGTACAGGCGTGTTTATTATAATGGTGCTTAGATCATGAATGTAAAGTACAAGCGTGATTGTTATAATGGAACATAGATCATGAATGTTCAGTACAAGCGTGATTGTTATAATGGCACATAGATCATGAATGTT
>JAPMOQ010015521.1:247479-260979 GCA_026543055.1 Argiope trifasciata | reverse complement strand
GTGTGTGTGTGTGTGTGTGTGTGTGTGTGTGTGTGTGTGTGTGTGTGCGCGTGCGTGTGTGTGTGTATAAATTTAACATGTAGATCTATACACGAAATACAATTTTGGTCGTTTAATTAATATTAGCGTCCCCTTTTGAAGCACTAGGGCTATTTCGGGACGGATTTCGTCACTTTGAACCGCGGTCAGATGACGATGACGACACATGAGCTGGCATTCCCCTCTCCATAATTCCACACCAGACCAGTGAGTGGACGTTTGGCTTCGACGGATTTAATGTGCGCCAGGCCAGCTTACGCAACGGTTCTTCGAGGGCATCGAACATCGAACTAGCAACCCTCCGGTTCCGAAGCCGAGACCTTACCACCAGGCCACAGCGGCCTCAATTTTGGTCAAACTGGGTTTAAAACTCAAAATATTAAAAAGAAACAGCTGACAAATTGGTTGAAAAGATACTAAAAATAACAACATTTTATTAACAGAACTTAAAACTATTCAGCTTTTTCACCATCACATTAATTACTTCCTTGAACTAGTTAGTTAATGAAGTGTATTGATCCTTGATGAGAAAATTCACTAAATTGAGTTCACACTTCATTCAAGACGAGAAATTAGATGCGTTTCACAAGCAACACAGTCCAAAACTATGTTAAATTAATCCTAAAAGCGCTAACACAGTACTCCGGATTTTAATTTTGACGAACTTTACAAGGGTCCGAAATTAACCTTTCTGACACGAAAAAGTAATTAGGCGTATAATTATACGCAACTGAGAGTAGAGGTTCGGTTCATTAGCTAAGACTACGAATATTATAACTAGCAAGTATTTTCCTGATATTAATTAATTTCCAAGTTCAAAAATATAATCATCAAATCGATGCATCTTTATAAACGTTGAATTATACGAGAGATAGATTCCCAATTTAAATTGATAGTTCGCAAGAATTTCTTAAGAGACGACTAACTATAATTAGATTTTTCACATTGTGTGTGTAGTAGTAGTAGCACCAAAATTATAATTCATTTAATATTACTGTTAAGAAGATAGAAGATATAGATGATATAAGGAGGTGAATCCTAAATTAGTGTGCCTTCGATTTTGTTGCCAATATTGTAACAACAAAAAAAAGCGAATAATTTTCCTAGTAATTCTAATATTGATTAGTTCACATTTTTTCTTAACGTGTTAAGTTGAGATTCTCTTGTTGAGTCCACGAATAAACATCCATTCAAGAATTTAATTATGTTTTCCAATTAAAAGTGTTATTAATGCTACTAAAATATCAAGTTTATTTTATTTTTTTAACGTGAATAATGAACAGATAATATTTATTCTTTTCCATTTCTTATCAAATCATGTCAGAATAGAATATTAAATATATATATGCAATGATATTTCAACCTCTAACATAAATCCAAATTAATTTCTAAAGTTTTACCTTAATTTAGCCCATAGTTACATCATTTTAAAAGTATTATTTTATTTCCTGATCCGATTCCACGTTATCTAATTAATTAATTCAAGAAATGCTTTGTAGAATTGCTTAGTCAGCGATTCCCATGCTGTGAGCGATTGATAAAAGTTGTTGATCTAAACAAATCATTTTAAAAAAGATCCCTGTGTTTTCCCAGCTTCGATGAGAAACTTTTAGTCTATAAGCATTGTAAACAAGATTTGCCGCATTAAAATATGGTATAAACGACGTAAACACATCGAAAGTCTCTTCACTATCTTCGAACCTGTCATATGTTTCAAAAATTTTAAATCTTTACACATATATAAGTTCGAGCTTTTTGAATCATTTGTCTTTATTTCACCATTTTTCATTTAAATATCATTTTACTGTTACGAATTTGATGCATAGCTTGCATATTTTGTATTAGTTTGAATAGTCAGCAAATCTTGGTGACCTATTGGCATTGTTAAGTATAAAAGTTGTCATAATCATATTTAATTTCATTATTCATAGTTTATTACATTGTATTATTTTACATTGTATTATGGCAACACTGTCGAAATACAAAATGTGCACCTTTTTAATGTGTAATAAAAAGTCAGAATAAGACTGAAAACTTATGATCATATTGTGATGCATTCAAACGCTCAAAACAACGATTTGATTTAGGACGTTGGTAACATCAAGTATTTGTTAAGCTTTCACGAAACAGGCATCTTTATGGAAATAAGAGGCACACTAAACTAGGGTTTTACTTACTCTCTGAAAGTACCATAATACAAAACATAGTATTACAGAAAGTAAAAAAAGAAAGCGATCGATTCTTTCAAATTTCAAGAATATATATATTTCATGCTCATATATATATATTTTATATATTGTGTTTTATTTTGTGTAACAAAAAATTTCTGTAGGTTTTACTGTACCAAATAGCCGTAATTCATTTTCTAAAGCAAAATTGAAGAGAATTTCTCGAGCATTCTATGGGAAATCAATGCACAAAATAAAAAATGCAAAATGTAGGTAAACTGATAGTTAAAATAGAAAATAACCAGAACAATTAAAGCGAAAATTTAAAATAGAAAAAAAAACCATTAAATATAACTCAAAGCATTGAAAAATTTTGTTGGGAAAAATATTGCTATCGAAACACACAAATGCAATAGTATCTGAAAGTACAAATTACTACACATAGATTCTTCAAAGTAGAAAGCTTGAAAATTTTAGTACATAAATAAATAGGAAACATTGAAAGAAAATGAATCCATCCTCGCTTTATCAAGGGTCACCTTTGTGCAGGGATTCAAACCAGAATCTTTATTTTTGTTTTCTTCTTGCGAGAGAGGCTTGACTTCCGTCCAAGAATTGACCCCTCGTGACCCGGACATCCTAAGAAGCTGAGATTTTGGAAGAGCACGGAAAAATAAAATATAGTAATTTTGTTTTCCGTTCTTGCTTTTCTATAATTGTGCAAAGCTTTTTCGGGCTTTTTTTCTCCCTTACTCTGAATAGTTTGAGTTAAATAAATGAAGCCATAGCAAAAATACAAACTAGTTAAAACAATCGAGAAATGTTCGCCAAACTTTAAAAAAAATGCGTATGTGCTATTTATCAATCAACACTGTGAGCTATGCAATTAATTTTATTATTTTATAGGTGTACTATAAGTATTCAGTAGTAAAAACAGGAAATTCGATCAAAATATGAAGAACTGTCTAATCATTAACTGCGCGTTATGCTGTCGAAATGCAGTGTTTTTTCGAAAATAACAATTTGCTGAAAAAAATAAATCCAAAATTGAAGTTTTCATTAAAATTTTCTTAATATTACCCAAGTAAACTGCTTATAGTAAAATTAGAGAATAAGGAATAAAATTTATTAAATGAAATAATTCAATGGAAAAAATATATATATTTTTTTCTTTTTTGCATTTCAAAGATACAAAAACAAATGCAAATACCCACATTTTATTACTAATTATCTTTATTCTTTTAGATTGATATTAATATACTATATATTTTGGCTATATATTATAAGACCAGATATTTTGGAAACAATATCCTAAAACAATTTTTTTTAATTTAATTCAATTCCTACTTAGGTCAACAAAGAAAAAAATTTATTTTAGTTATTTTTTATTAAATAATTATCAAAAAATTATTAAGTATCAAAAAAAATGATTGATTTTCGGAAGAATTGAACTTACGTTCATCACCTTCACATAAAAAATACTGAAATCCTTGCATTTTACCGATGGAGCTACTGTCTGTTAACTTCAATTTTCATAACAAATTGCTAAAATTATATTTAAAGCATTAAATGAATTAATATTTGAAAAAAATCTGCATTAACATCCAGTGTCATCCACTACAAGTTTTAAAAAAAAACGTATTTGAACTGTAGTGGATGAAAAAAAAAAAGTATTTTATTAATGATTGAAAATTTGAACAAAAATTGGAAACGCAATTTTTCAAAATTAAATTTATTTATCTTTATTTAATATGAACTATTAACTGATAAATAATATATAGGATAAATTGGTGTATTTGATGCAAATTCATCGTTATCGGTAATTGTCTTGAGTAATCCTAAACGGTCGGTGAACAGCTGAACCCAACGAAATCAATCTGACTAAATTCGTCTGCAAGACCACATAACAATCCATCGTATCTGGCATAATGTAGCATAAGACAGAATAAATATTTGATGAAATAATCAATATTATTAACAATAAAAAGGAATTTATTTATCTTAAGAATTTATAAAAAAATGTTTTATATGAAAAAATAAACCATCTCTTGAAAATATATTTAGAAGTAAAATATAATATCCAGATAAAATCGATGGAATTATCTAAATTATGAATTTTCCCTTCTTTAATGCGACAAAGTAAGGAATTCTGTTCGCATTCTTACATTCAATTCATGGATCTATAGATGGATTTTACAGACAGAAATCCTATCCTGAAAATCCAACAATAATTTGAGTTAGTAGAAGCCACGCAATTTCTCATTATCAGGTTTAAACTGTAAATAACACATCCGTTAAATAGAACACACCTGTTACAAAAGATAAAACTTCTGTGGTACGAAAATCCAATTTATTTTTATCAATACAATGAAATGATGACCTTGTCACTATCTTTCAGTACACTAGCTAAAAATACAGCTGTCGAATCCATATATTTTTCACTTTTTTGGGGAAAATTTTTTTTAAAGAAATAATTTTGATAGTCATGATGAGAAAATTCAAAAAAATTAAATTCACTAGAGTAAAAAAAACTCTTACATAAAGTAAAACGATTTTTTTTTAATGAAAAATTATATTTTTATTCCTGATAAAAAATAAAAAGTTAGGAGCAATGATTTTCGAAATACGATTTATGTGTTATAAGGCAAAGTTTGACATAAATTCACGAGGAAAATTTTCTGTATTAAAAGTTTATCAAGTTTCTGATATGAAGAAAGTTTATTTTTACTTTTACCGATTTATCAAACTTATAAAAAGAACAGTGAACAATATTTTACATAATTCTTGAAGGTAGAAGAAGCACTTAATAGAAAAGTTGAAAAAAGAATTCCCGCCATCGAACTTTAGTTGAAAAGTTATTTTTAAAGAATGATCAACAAATAAACTTCTTTTTATTCAAATAATAAAAAATATTCAAACAGTTTCAAACTTTTGAAATATAAGAAAATTAACTACAATAATTTTAAAAGCTCTGCAATGTTTCAATACGATTATGATCTATAAATTAGTTATTTAAAAAATCTTCTATATGTCTTTAAATTTATATATTTTTAATTTATAAATAGATGCAATTTCAAAAAAAAAAAATTGTAGGTTTATTTTGACATACAATTACGACGTTAGTTAAGTATTTTTTGATTCTAAATGTTTATTAAATAAATTTAACTATGTTACCTTTTAAAAACATATTAATCACCGTATTGCTGAAAAAATATGAACGTTACAATTCCAATCAATCAACCTTTCCAATGTTACAAATGATTGATTTAATAGCATATCAATAAAAGTGCAATAAATAATTGAATAGGCAATAAAACGAATTATTTTGATACAGAATCGTTTTACAAATTGTTTAAAATAAATATAAGCACGAAATGAATTAATTTAAATTCACAATGTTAATTAAAAAGAAATGCTTTCTTTGATTTTTGTTATTAGTTTCATTTACACAGTTTATTTAAAAGAAACTAAATTAAAAATAAGTCTTTTTCATAACTTTTGGCATTAAAAATATGCTGGAGAATTCTTTAAGGCTGATGTGACAAATTTACGATTCGAATTGTAAAATTAAGCAGAAAATGCTTATTAAAACGGAATCATCAAATACGTTTTTTTTAGCTAAATAAACGTTTCCTGTTATAATGTAATAAGAGATTTTTTTTATTCCTATACAGAGCTCTACGGCTTTTTTAACTGCATTATAAAAGAGTGCTAAACATTTTATATTTTTTGTAGCTTTGTTATTTCTAAAACAGCAAAATTTTAACTTTTCTACAGAAAAATTGCCATCAAAAATACATATTTACAAATAACGTTTAAAAAAACATAATATAACTTTTTGATTCGTGTTTTATACTCTGGACAAACATATTACACAGAATTTAACTAATAAAAATTGCTTAGAATAAATTCGTATCACACATTTTTAAATTACCATTCATCAAAATGGTAGAATTAAGAATTACTATAAATAAATTCCAGATGGTTTTAATAAAGTTAAAACAGTTCATAATATTTGTTTAAACCTTTTCAAAATACTAAATTGCTTTCAAGTAAGTAATTTATCAATGAATTCAATCCGCTAAAAGTTCTTCACATCCAACATAAAAAGCAGTTAAATTTATACCAGTAAACCGACGGCAAAGACACACTTTCAGCAAAATTTTAAAAATGCAGCGACTGCATTATTATAAACAATATACTTTGACACGTGTATTAAAAATCAAATTCTTAAAAGACAAACATTAAGTGTCATCCAAGTGCGTTTCATTCGATTTTGACTGATACCGATCAGTTCAAAGCGTTGATAAAAAGTTTCCACATAAAATTGTAAACAAAAATACGGATATCTGAACCAAATAAAACAACAATGATTCCACCTAGTATAAATCCAAAAATAAAGACATTTTACTCACCAAAGAACGATTAGTGTTTCCGAACTGTCACCTAAAAGTACTGAAGTCGTGTATTCCCGTCACAAAATAATCACATGTTTCGAATAGAATGGAACACCGCCACTAACCCAACATCCGTCCACTCAGCCGTCTGCAGCACCAGAGGAGGGAAAAGCGATAACAATCCCGACAAGTATCATCTCACCTCCCGGTTGAGCAGGGCTGCAGCATTTGGCGAGTTTTTGCGCTGTTTGGCATGGTTTCTGGCCCGTTTGGTGCGTGTGAATTTCAGCTTAGTGAAAGAATGATTCACAGGCTCAGGGCCAGAGAAAAATACACAAAGGACCCCTTATCTGCTCCGATTATGAGTCTTCCCCCTTTATTAGGGAAGGATAATTTATATCTTCTTTTTCCCGGGTATTTACTTTTTGGGGGTCGTTTAGAATGGGAGAGTTCTTTTGCAGCAATTTATGGACGGAAACGGTGAAAGTGCTATTATTAATATGCAAATTGCAAGGAGAATATCAACAGAGAAGGTTTTTTTTTTTTTTAAACACGAAGTTAAGCCAAATAATTTGTAGGTATTTTTTTATGGAAGGGGTGTGTTAAATAGACATCCTTTCGACTCATTTTTGAATTATTATTTTAAACTGGAACATTATCGGGTTTTTTTTATGCAGTTCCAAAATAATTCTTTTACATTTTTATTAAACTCGAGTATTTAAATTGGCGTTTTTCGTTTACTAAGATGAAATTTCGGAAATTATTTTCTCTGTCTTATGACATATTAGATGTTTGATATTTCATAAAAATTGTGTAGTTTTGGTGGGATACACTACTATAATGTTTTCATCACTTAATTCTCAATTAATTATAAATTAAATTAAATTTTAATATCGTTTCAATGGACTTTGGAGTTAAGAAACTATTTCCTCAAGATTAAAAGTGGGAAATAATTATCATAAAAATATTTTTCTATTTAATACACAAATAAAGTTTTGTTCTCAAAAAAACTATTTTTTATTAAATTTATTCCTTTTTTAATTAAGAAAAAGCTGTTGAAATTAAAATGATCAGAACAATTAGTTTTTTGTCAATAGTATTTTCATATTAATTTATAAAAAAATATATCTGCGTTAAATTGATTTTGCTTTGATCCGTTGCATATTTTGTTTTCATACATTTATACAAATAAAGGCGAAAAAAATTATTATAGGTCAAAACTGCATAGCAGTTAAAAAAACAACTTAAACTGAATTTAAGATTAATATTCGTTTTTTTAAATATAAAACCTTAGGGAGTATGCTAAAGACATACTCACTAAATTTCTGTATTTGCTGGTATTTAAATAATTTTTAGTATTTCTATGTATAAAAAAAATTACAAATGATTTTAAGTGCTTTTTACGATATTGCAGAAAATAATATTAAAACTTAGGAGGCATGCTAAAGACATATTCACTACATTCATGCATTTGCTGGAATTTAAATAATTTTTAATATTTCTGTATAAAAATAAATTTACTAATGATTTTAAGTTCTTTTTTCGATATTTGAAATTCAATTAAATGAAAACTGAAAACCTCAGCTTTTGAAAGAGAGTCTCTTCTTGAATCTAAAAACAGTATTATCTTCTTTGATTTCTAATACCACTTCAAATTATTCACAAAAGTAAAATACTCACAGAATTTTGCTATATAACCATATATTTTTATAATTGAGTTAAAAATAATAAATAACCGACGAACCCGCTGGCAGAAGATTCCTCGTGTGTGGTGGGGGCTGATGCAATTATAAATCTGTCGTGGTCACAAAGTCCTCCATGTCGAGAATAATACCACTAGGGATATTGTTTCAGAGGTGATCGTTCGCTGATTCAGATCTAAATTACGATCTGTGGATGAGTGAATGAAAATGCATGAATGAAGTCCACACCTTAAAAAGGGTTGTGACCCGTGAGTGGCAAAGTCGTACTCTTGGCCCAAGATGACGCTACTGAAAAAATCAAGAGACGCACCTAATCGGCTTAAATCGCTGTCTTTCCAACAAGAGAAATGTTCTTTTCTCATTTTTCCAATATATTTCTACAGTGTGAGCGTTTCCTGTTTGGTTTCGGCCTGAGAAAGAAATAAAATATGCGTTTCAAGCCTTTTATTCATTGGTCCGAAATTGTGTGATAGCGGTTGTAATAGGGTAATAGATATAATTCTTGTAATTAAACTGCAAACCACCTGAACCATATTACCTTATTCATTGAGGGGCTCAGAGAGGTCTAAAATGTGGAGGCTCGTCAATGTTGAATTCGAATTTTTTTTATGATTATTACACTTTAGTTATACTATGTATACAAGATGAAATGCATTGAGATACGACAGGGGTTGGCAACCTTTTGAAACGGAAGAGCCCAAAGCAACAATGTACAAATTTTTCCTGTTTTTAAGAGCCACTAAAATTTTTCAATTTAATATTAAAGTATTTGCTTATGTATATTTGATTTCTGATTTAAGATAAACTGTTTTAAATATGGAATAATCTTTATTCATATAAAAACACAAATATAGATAGTTGTACCAATGTCAGCATTGGCTTTGCATGCCTTTTGAGTGTTTGATAAATCTGGCTTATAACTTGTTGTTTTCAGTTTCAAGTACGACTCTAGATTTTTATTTGTTACTTGACTTCTAAGTTTATTTTTTATTATATTCATGCAATAGAACGCTTACTCACACGAACATGTCGACCCGAAGATCGTCATCACTTCATATACCAAGTTCTTTACCTCACTTTAGCATTCTGGAAGACTAATTCATGCATCGAATGAGTGGGCGTTAACTCATGGAATTTCTTTTTAGAGATGTACTCGTAATGTGCCTGCATTTCTGGACCTCCAACTCTTCCAACTTGTTCCTTGAATTTCTGTGAATTTGCCACTTCACAAGTCTTTTCGTTTTCAAATCTAACGATGACTATTTGGGTGAGACAGAAATGAAATGCAATTGGTTGAAAGATAAACATGGTCACGGAATCTCATCTCTAAGAACAAAATAATATTTCAAATTTATCTCATTACGGTTATCTTAAGCGTAGCGATTTCTAATTAACTATTAAGTTAATAGAAACTGTTGAGAGATTAGGTATTTAAAAATATTTTTTTCTTATTAAGGGTTTTGATAATATTAATTTTTTGTACAGAACTGGTGAACAGCAACTTTATATCAAAAGATCGCAGGTTGCCGATCCCTGAGAAAGGCATTTGAAAATTAGTATATAATCATTATACCATTCAAATTTCTATCAAATTTTGAATAAAATCCATTTTCAGGTAGACTAAGGAGCTATCTGAGTAGAAATGACGAAAATCAGGACAAGAAATCTCAAATTCATACGTGGAATCATAATTCCCATCTGCAAGAGTGAAAAATTTCTAAAATATCTTAGTGTCCTCGACATATTCAGCACCAGAATTGGTTAAAAATAATTTAATGGTGCAAAATTTTGTTTGTTTTCCCCTTTAAAAGTTACTTTCCAAGAAGGGGTTCGCTGTTGCTCTAAAAAAACACAAACTTGAATAAATGAATTTATTTATACTAAAATGAATGTGTATATGTTGGCGCAACACGAATCAAACCATTTGAGTTTCTTACAAACCCCATACGCTGGCTTTGTAATCATACACAGAAATATAAGAAATCCGCCCGATTAATTCTTGAAAATAATCTAAAGTGTTATATATATATATATATATATATAGAGAGAGAGAGAGAGAGAGAGAGAGAGATAATATAAAATAAGTATTAAATTTAATTGAAACTGGAGCTAAGCATATTAAGAAACTATTTTTAAGAATATACTTTAAATAGATATTAAAATGTAAAAAAGTCATCTTATTTCTAATGTTTTTTTACTAATATAAATTGTTTTCCTTTCTAATTATTTTCTCTTTTAGACTTTCATTTATATTTCATTATTAAAAATTATATGAATCCTGAAATCAAATCTTTTACAAATTTAACGTCAGATGGCGCCATCTATATAAAAATAAAATTTAATTTAAATTAAAGGATTAATAAAAATTAAGTTATAAATTTATTAAAATAGTGCATTATTATCCATAATGTCGAAATGTCGAAAATTTGAAAATCCTTGGTTATCAGAAAGTGAGTGAAAAAAAATTACATTATTCCACATTTATAAACATGAAACAAATCAAATTAAGTAAAAGAGAAAGTATGAAAATAGTTGGAAAATTATTGCCCATTACCATTTCTGACAACATAATCATTAAGAATAATTAATTAAATAAAGACAAAGTGATAAAACAAAAGACACATTTTCTCACCAGTTTACATCATTTGTTACTTGAATCGAAACTTCGGATATTCTGTAATGCGGAGCCGGTTGGCATTGAGAAAAGGTACCCTGTTACCTTGTTATGTATGTGATGCATTATACCTCTCAATGCAACTTGTTAACAATCCAGTCAAACCCTTTTCCTGTATTTCACACCATGGCACAAAGCAAGAATCACGCAAGAACGGTTCCATGTAATGGGTGTTGAATACAAGTCTGACATTCGTACAATTAAAGACTGTATCAATAGTATCAAATGCATTTTGGATGAAACGCATACTCTGGAACCATAAATCTGTCAGGTTCCAATTTTTTTCATGCTGCCGAATCCGATCATGGAAAACCGACGAATCCGATCCGAATTGAGAAGTCGATTCATCTGTCTGACCATAAACTTAATCGATGTTTCATCTTCTTCCAGCATTGGTTCACAGCCATTTAATATTTTGGACCCAATGATACATAAGGACTTTATTAGCCTCTTATTCCACTGGTTGATGGGTCGGAGATGACTTTATGGAGTTGGAAAAGTATGGGTTTAAGACTGTGGTGGGTTTAATGCCACTTGATCATACCAAGCCCGAATGAGCGGAGCTCTTTCGAATTAAGGCAGAGGTGGGCGCCTTTCATTGTGAACGAACACCATTTAGGTGAAAGTTTGACTTTGCTCGAGCACATACGACACAATTCTTTTTAGGGGGCGATTGAAATCTTTCATATACTCATTCATCCATCTCCAAATCAGAATTTGGGCCGCGGTGGCCTGGTGGTAAGGTCTCGGCTTCGGAACCGGAAGGTTTCAGGTTCGAGACTCGATTCCACCGAAGAACCGTTTTGTGAGGGGGTCTCTTGCTCTTTAAATCTGTCAGGCCAAACGTCCTCCCGCTGGTGTGGCGTGGTGTGGAGAGGGGGGTGTCGTTCTCGTCATCTGACCGTGGTTCAAAATGACGAGGTCCGTCCCAAAATAGCCCTCGTGTTGCTTTAAAACGGGACGTTAGTATAACTAAACTAAAACTAAAACCAAGACAGAATTTAGATCCAAATCAGATTAGATTCGACTCATCCTTGATTCAATACCCCCAGAGGTATAATTTGTTATGGGAACTTGGAGGACTTTGCAGTCACGACATATTTAACGTGCCCCAACTGCCATTAGCTAACACGGCTCAATACTGTATTTTGCCGTATACATCGATCCGATGCACGTTAAAAACGTAGTAGTCGAATGTAATTCAAATAAGATGGAGATTCAGTAGAAATGGAGGTTAAGTTGTCCTCTTCATTTTCACATTCAATGTACGATACTGTCAGCTTGTCCTAAATTGATTTTTTTGTGTGTTAGTTCAGCATGTCATGACTAGATAGGCTAGGTTCAATTGCTCTAGCTTCAAAATATGCAAGGCTGGGAGATCTTTAGTTTTTCATTATGCACAACTACTTCTTTCACTGGTTGACCGGTCAGATTCTGCCAAAAAAAGGAAAAAAAAAAAAAATAAGGCAATACGCATCGATCTGATTCATGTTAAATCCGTAGAAATCGAATGTGATCCAAATTGGATATCGCTGAAGTTTAAAATAGAGATTCAGTTTTCCTTTCCGTCTGAATATGGTTAATATATGACATTGATAGACTTGTCCTAAACTAACTTTCTTTTGCTAGTTCCGCATATCTTGACTATATGTTAGATTAAATTGTTCTAGCTCCAAAGTTCCAAGGAGGTTAAGCAAGGAACTTTTGGTGATAACTCGCTTTATATCCAGCACTCTGCATTGAAATGGACTATGGTGGCCTATTGGTAAGATCTCGACTTCGGAACTGGAGGATTTCAGGTTCGAGATCCGATTCTAGCGAAGAACCGTCATCTGGTACACGTTAAATCCGTTTGGGCCAAACGTCCTTACTCTGGAGTGTTGCAAGAGTTTGGAGATGGTGTGCAATCTCAGGTGTCGTTCCTCGTCATTTGACAGCGGTTCAAAATCATGAGGTCTGTCCTAAAATAGACATAGTGTTTCTTTAAAATATGACGTTAATATAATTAATCTAAACCTTCCTTTGAAACAGATAGTTTAGTTTAGTTTATTTATATTAACTTTCCGTTTTAAAGTAACACGAGGCCAATTTTGGACGGACCTCGTCATTTTGAACCATGATCAGATGACGAGGACAACACCTGAACTGGCACCCCCCCACCTCTCCACACCACGCCACACCAGCGGGAGGACGTTTGGCCTGACAGATTTAACGTGCAAGAGACCCCCTCACACAACGGTTCTTCGGTGAAATCGAGTCTCGAACCTGAAACCCAACGGTTTCGAAGGCGAAACCTTACCACCAGGCCCACAGCGACCCCATTCTTTGAAACAGAAATCACCCTACTAGGATTGATTTTGCAAGGCAGGTTGGTTCAAGTCAATAGTGGCAGGGATAAGATTATTGAAATTCCTTGAGAACAGCAGAAGTCAACTAAGTGTAAAAGGGACTGCTGTGGAAAAACGTTAATAATATAGGCAGCGGAAACGCATCGTAAACTTCATGATTTATATATCAAG
>JAPMOQ010015521.1:168774-242479 GCA_026543055.1 Argiope trifasciata | reverse complement strand
TATATATATATATAAAGAGAGAGAGAGAGAGAGAGAATTGTTTGTTTGCTTGTTTGCCTCATTGGTATACTTACTCGTATACGAAAGATAGAGAAAGAATAAATCATCAGAAAATTCGATATCGAGACTTTGAGGATCTCTACGGCTCAGACTTGCCTGATATCGAGAAAAGGCTCTTTACGATATTACGTCTGTCTATCAACTTCGTCTGAACACGAAAACTCATTATAGAAGGAAAAGGGATTGAACTGTATTAATAAAGGTTTTTATATGAAATTACGAACAAATTTATAGATTTACATCAGATTTTGATAAAAATCCATTCACCAGAACTGTGTCTGTCTAGATGTTCAAATACAAGTGAATTTATCATTGTAAAATCCAAAGATTTAGGTAGAAAAAATTTCGTAAGGTTTAGCATCTAAAAGATAGAAACTTGTCGATACTTGTGTAGATACTTGTACTTGTATACTAGATAGATACTTGTTTATTGAATTTTCAACTAAATAGATTAAACAGTTGATCACCTTTAGGAAAACACCAATAGACTGCCAATTTTTAATAAATTTTGTTCAAAACTTGCTGCAGACTCACAATTCTGATAATAACTCTACAAGCTAAATTTCATCTATCAATCTCTGTGCTATTGAATTATCAAATGTAGAAGGACAGATAAAAAATTTTGCGTTAATGTATTTCATCCAAGAGATTAGTGAAAGAATTCAATAACGAAGAAAAATATAAGTGAGTCTGTTTGCAAAATGAAGCATTGAAGCATAGCCTAAAGTCGCCAGATTTGGTCAATATTTATTTTGAAAACTAGAAATGTGAGCTTCCGAGGTATTTCTACTTTCTTGCATAAAGTATAGAGAAAACACAGTAAAGATTTTAAAAAATTCGAACTCGACATTTTCACGAATTTTTACGTTTTAGATCTTTCTAAATCCCAAAGGCACGATTTTGGAAATGCTGTCTGTCTGTCTCCCTGTGGCAAAGATGACACGAAACCGATTTCAGATAAACGATTGAAATTTGGTATTCGGTCTTTATTCAAAATTTACAGATTTCTGTCAAATTTTGAGTAAAAACTCTTCTCAAGTCCGGCTATTTGAATGTAAGTTAACGTGATAATTTCAAAACAAAGACATCTAGATGGGTAAAATTTGGTGCACAGATTTAACAACTTTCGTAGTGTATAGGTTGACAATTTTTTTGCCAAATACATCAAAGGGTTGGTTATCTATCGGTCTGTACTTTCAGAAACAGATAAAGGCTATAATTCAAAATTTCAATAACTTAAATATATAAATTTTTTATGGGGGCAATTTTATGTCAAATGTTTGATTAAGCCGGTTGGGAAAAACGTATCTAAAACCAAAATGCGGTTAATATCTGCACAGATTAATCGCCAAATTACTATCTAAAGACGACTTGATAGATTCAATAAAAACAATAAATTCACACCAAAAGTTAATATGAAGCAATTTTTGTTTAGCATTGCCATGTAAGGCATTTTCTGCCTTGCCAGGTTTATTAGAGAGTATCCGAGAAAGATTAGAAGAGATACTCCCGTTGATTAATAAAAAGAAAAAGCCGAATTTTTCGCAATCACTAACGAATAATTCTTTCTTTTTCATGACGAGGTCATATGTTAGTGCCTAATATCATTAATGGAAATCCTGGATCGAACTTCCATTAAAACTAAAATCTAGGAATAATCTACCTTAAAATCATTTTCACAGTTAATCTTTTACTCATTTTAACCCACATAACTGATAAGGAAGGATTCTTTAAAGGAAGAAATTCGCTATTTTATCGCTTCTTCAAAGATGGACGTTTTCCTCCTCAATGTTCCAGTCTTATTGTCTTAAACTCAAATTATCGAATATCTTCATTTGCTTCAAAAAGTGTTCTTCAAATATCTTTGGAAAATGAGGATCTATTTCCCTGAGAATGAATTACAGTGAAAGACATTTGAATGATAGTGACTCCAATCAAATCCGAAAGAAGAAAAAGAATTTGTCCTTGTCAAATACAATCTTCTTAATTTAAAATAGATTGTATTCTTTGCTTAAAAATAATTGCTATGTTACACTATTGAGAGTTAACTTGATATAAACTTTTCATGATAAGACAGAAAAAGATTGTCATGATAATACAAGTTTTTGTGCTTTCTTGAATTTATCTTTGCTCTGATAGAAGATCTTCGATGTGATAACTCCTCCTAAACTTCCTTTTTCTCTTCTTTTTGTCCTCACCAATGACAAAAACATTTTTACCATGTGAGAACATGGGTTTCGATTTGAGATTTTTTTGAAGCCTCAAAGTGCGTAGGCAACATTTACCGCTTTTAAGGCATCACATTTTCTCTTTTAGGGTTATTAGAAAATAGTTCAGAATGTTGTCACATTTGGCAATTTATCGCTTTTAAGGTATCAATTTGTCTCTTCTAGGGTTATTAGAAAATAATTCAGAAGGTTGTCACATTTGGCGATTTATCGTCAACTAAACTTACAACTTGGCGCGAATGTCTGTCATGTACCCAATTCTCCTGTTTTGGAGGTAGACCGATTTTGAGATGAAAAAACAGATCGTTTTTCGAAATATCGTCGCATGCGTAATCTGATAGTCTCGTAATTGTTTCAAACCAGTTTAAATTGATTAACACCTTAAATTAATTGGGACAAACAATGACTTAAAAATAATAATGCTGTTCTCGCTTAATACCTTGAAAATTGCGATCGTAGTTTTCATTTTTTAAAAAAAAGCTTCTTCATATCCAACACAATTTAACTTTTAAAAAAATGACTGATGACAGTCTTGATCTTGATGCATAGTCCATCTTGACATCTTGATGCATATTCCAAACCAGTGGGAGTTACCTCCCAAAACTTTCTTGCATAATGTCTCGTATGGTATTGGCTTACAAATAGTTACGAAATATTAACCTTTGGGGTAAATTTAGCATTATTACAGAATCTATCATGTTATCCTTGGCGACATTTTTGAAGATAAATCCTGTCATGCAGATAATAACATCTGAGACAAAAATAATCAATACGTTACATATGAAATCATAAAATTCCATACCAAATTTTATGTATTTAACTTGTTGTGAGTGTTTTTTTTTCTATTGGTCTATACATGTTTATGAGAGAACAGACCTACAGATGATCAGTCCCTTATTGAATTTGGATCAACATATAATAGGTGTCTACATTATATATGTTGAATGAGTACGCCTAACCAGCTGCTCGCCATACGCGATTAATATGAAATAAAAATTGGCAAAATCTTTGCAATGGAATCACTTCTATTTAATAGTAATTCTTAGGGAACTCTATCAAACTTTCTCTCAGAAAAAAAAAGTAAAGAAAAATTTTTTGAAATTTTTCTTAGAATTGAACAGTAGTTAATAGAAACGGACATTTGATGACATATCTAGATGTCATTAATTTCATTTAAAGTAAAAAATGGCACAAATCTATACATATTGGAACAGCTTGTATGATTTAGTAAATTATTTCAAATATATAGATTATGACGATCCGCTGCTGTTCGCAAGGTGGTAAGTTAAATAGTTAAGTTACTAATTTAATAGCAAGTTACTTTAATTTTGGAAATTAGATTAAAATAACACAAATTTCACTCTGAGACTTACTGAATACACATTTTCTTAAATTCTGAGATGAAATCATCATCATTTTCTTTCAAAATATTGTTTTCAAAGCCTATCTGATTACTCGCCAAAATTTTCTGTCCTTGACGATAAAATTCCAGTAAACCTACAATGTTTCGCAAATTTCTGAAATTAACAAAGACCGCAAAACTTCCAACCAACAGCGAACTGATTATCGTGAAAAAATAAACATGTAAAATCAAAATTTTGGAACAATAAACAGCAGCGTAAACCTTCAGAGGAAAATTTGTCCAATTAAAGGATTTTTGTTTTCAAATGAAATGTCGTAATCATTCTTGATGAATTTTTCGAAAAATAACTTTTAGATAATTTTAAATTAAAACAATTGCATGTTCAGAAAATTTTTGAAATAATATTCATATTATCACATAAAAATGATGCATATTTTAGTGTGGCGGCTTATAAGTGCAATTCTTAGTCCTTCTACAAAATTCGCCAGTGGAGTTTGAAAACGTAATACGTTTCAATACTGACGTAAATCATTTTTGCTCAACAAACATTGAGGTTGCAATCTTTATTTGTTTTACCCCGTATATATTTCTCTGGCTGTATACCATCGCTATCTCTTTTTACTTTTTTTGTGCATAAAGTATACAAAAAGAAAATATTGTGTTCGCCAAAAATTTCGATGACGATTTTCTACGTTTCAGAGTCTCTCCCCAAGCCCGAAAAATTAATTTTTATCATGTGAGAGCATGATCTTGTTTTCGTTAGGAGGTTTTGAATAATTGAAGGCAACAAATAATTGAAGCTCGAAATGTGAAAGTAAAAATTGTTGAAACCTCAAAATGTAAAGGCAACAAACTGTTGAAACCTCAAAATGTAAAGGCAACAAACTGTTGAAACCTCAAAATGTGGAGACAACAAATTGTTGAAACCTCACAACGTAGAGCTACCAATTGATGAACCTCAAAAGGTGAAGGCAACAAATTGTTGAAGCTTCGAATTGCGAAGGCAGCAAATTGGTGATTTATCCCTTTTATCATGTGGTATCATGTGAGAACATGATATTGTTTTCGGTTGACCTTTTTGGAACTCAAAATGCGAAGGCAACAAATTGTTGAAGCCTCACAATACGTAGGCTATCAATTTGCTATTTATTTCTTTTTGGATTTACAGTCAAATCTCGTTTAATGAGCATCTCCCATAATCAGTAATTGGCATTATGCGCAAAATTAAAACAAAACGGAAATAAAGTCACTCACTAACAATCATTGTTTCGCAGAACGAGTGGCGAAGATAGCACTTTAACGACACGCTGAATTAGCTTGTATCAGCACATGACAGAGCATTTTGAACTTGTTACTTCTTAATTTGTAAATCAAGTACTCCAGAAATTATCATGTCGCAAGTTAGAATTTTTTGTTCTACTCTATCCTAATAAACTTAAATGCTGTTTATAATGGTATTAAGGAAAAAACAAATTTTTCTATTTTTTAAAATATAATCAATTCTTCAGAATAAAAAATCCCTCAAAAAAAAAAAAAAGCGTAACAAAATTTTGTGTTTTGAAATTTCTTATTTTTCGAAAACGAATACATGTTTAATAAATGTACATCGATACTCATTATTTTAAACAAAATTATTCTTACCGATTTGAATATTCCTAAACTCGAATGAAATGTGAAAAACACAAACACATCATAGCAGACAAGATTAAATTTCTTTACTTAATTCACATGAGCTATTTTATCTGAAATTTTATTCCATTTTTTTCTTTAATGTTTTGAATAGATGATTTGCAACATGCTGAAAATATGAAGAGAATGCGAGTAAATAAATATATTTTAGTTATTTACCATCCTTTCAATAAAAATCATATCACAGAGTTTTATTGGTTGTTATATTTATTTTTATTGAATGGTTTTATTTTATTATAACGATTTTTGTGTTATCGTCTTTTTATTTTCTTCGAATGATGTATGTGGTTCAATATGTTTATGCTGCAACAACTGTATTTTATTACCCAAGTTGAAAAATTTATGAGAGTTTTATTGATTTTTTAAATAATCAGATAAAAAGCACTTTTTATACCTTTCACTCGGATAAAGTGGGCAAATTTTTAAAAACAATGTGAAATAAAATTATTGTAAACATGAGAAAATTTTAGACAAAAAGTTAAACAAATTATAGAAAAAATAGCAGATGATATTATTTTCAAATGTTAGCTATTATAATCGTCTGCATTTTTCCCAGACAACGAGAATGTGAAACATTCGATTCAAACCGTTGTTTACTCATATTTTTGAAAACTTGTTTATTTTCAACAGATGGTTCATTTCCGTCAGATTATTCAGAAAGGATATATATTTTTATTATTTAATATCAAAATTTCTCACTTTTTTTCACCACTTCAACGAGGTTTATTTTGTTTAAAATCAATCTCTTTAAAAAAGTCCCTTTGAAATTTTGAATTATTTTATTCAATCAAAGTGTTGAAAAAAATTAAGAAGGAATTATTCCAAAGATAATCATAATCGTGATCATACATAACGAGGTAGATCAGATGAACTTCTGGAACAAATAAATTCCTTCATCCTTTTTAGTGGTGTAAAGTTTTCACCGTGGTTTAAACATCAATTTAAGTATTTAAGCGCCAGTAGTACTTCCGTTGTTTATTAACAATGAAAAAGTTAGATATTATATAGTATTTTGACATATTAGTTTTCTTTCATGCAAAATTTCATGCAAAACAACTTAAAAACTTCAATGCGGATTCACAGTCATAAATTTACCTCAGGAGCAAATATTGTAATAGATTACCTACATCGTGTACATTGCATGTATTTATTGCATTACAAAAATGAAAGTAGCGAAAAAATAATATATTTGGGGCAATAAAATCACATATTTTAAACTGGCGACTATCCACAGAATCAGGTAGTATGGCAAATTCCGGCAGGCAAGTTCCGCGAATGTTCAGAATAACTAAAAGAATGAAATGCACACCCTCACAAAACCCTCACGCACATGTTTTTGAAAAAAATTTATTTAGAGAATGAAGAAGGACCTACACATAATTATTGATACAGTAAATCTCTGTGTTTGCATTTCGTTTTTCTTTTTTAAAAGTGGTTCTTTTTAAAAAAATAATAACATTGTGAATCACTTAGAATTGAAACCATAAAAAAAAACACTTCAATCCATTTATTTTTAAGTGACATAAATAAATAAATAAAATCCAAGAATAATCATAAATAACATTAAATATATTCGTTAATCAAATGAAAACGCCATAATTAGAAAAAAATATTATTAAAATATTATTAGTTTAAAAATATTATTTAAAAAATCTCCAGACCTTGTTATCTTCCGAAATCGTAAGGTTCCTACAAATTTGCCTATTTTGTAGATCAGCACTTGAAATATGGTGAATTTTTTTTAAGCGGGCAATAATTCTTTTAAAATGGTAAAAGCGCCATCTCTAGGATAAAAATAAAGGCTGCAAATTTAAATGTTCTTTGAAAATTAACCCAAAGATGGCAGCACGAATGATAAATTCAAACTATAACAACTTATGGGAAGCAAATTTAATCAGCAGAATAGATGGCAGTCAGATTCATTAATTATTACATTTGCTTATTATTTACTCGGACTACCAATAAAAGAAAATTGAAGACATTTATTTCCTGTTTGGATTGTAAACTTGTGTTTGAGAATGTACATGATAACTAATTGCATTCAGAACGCTTCAAATATTTCTTTGGAAAGTACCATAAAAATAATTAGAAAGAAATCTCGTTTGAAATTAGTTGAAAAAGAACAAATACTTATTTTTGATTATTTGAATCTAATTCATTTTTGTCTTATAATAAATATAGTCGTATCACAGTGGGTAAATATAATATGTAATAATACATATTTTTGTCTTTGAAGTTCAAATACAGCATTGTATAGAAAAGGTTAAAGGTACCTAGGATTTAAACTGTTTTCTCTTCTTCCCCATCACATTTGATTTTGAAAAGTAAAATAAATGAAATATTATTATTATTTTTTGTCTCTGTGGTATCCTCTCTTCCAGAGTAACATCTGCAATTTATATCTTTGTTGCTTTTGTAGTACTCAGGGTTAAAAAAGTTTAAAACAATTTGAAGGCAGTAAAATTATTAAAGTAAATTATCAGTGTTTCACACCAGAATCTTGAGATTTGATATATATGAAACCATTTTGCTTTTGTTTTCCCGTCCCCAAATGAGGTTTTCATGTTATTTATTCCGCAAAACAATAAGATAAGTGCTCACTCTTTGCTGTGTTATTATTTCCAAGCAATTTGAAATTTTTGGCCTCAAGTTGATAAAATATTCACTGTACATGCTTATGAAATGTAATGACTGTAGGAATAACTTTGATGGTAAAATGTTCCAAAATGTATAAAGTTAAGCATGAGACATCAAAAGAAATTTGAAGTTCTTGTTCCATAGAATTTATTGTTCATCAGAATAGAAAGAAGTTTGACTGCTTGCTAATCAAAAATATGTATCTCAATCAAATAATTGAGAAAAAAATTGTTTTGTTTGTTTCTCAAGTATATCAAGAAATTCTATTCTTATTATATAAGCTATTATTACATTTTATGGTAAGTTTATAAACAGAAAAATAGTCACATATTAAATCGACATTAATAAGTTTGAGTGAATATACATACAACATTATAAAATAGTTGTCTAATTTCAATCATTGGGCTTATATTTTTATAAATATTTTTTCTCTAAATGTTTTCAACAATAAAATAAAATATTTTATATTGAAATCTAAACTAGAATCAGTAAAATAAGGAATGCCTTTGCCCATTAGATTAGAAGCCCTAATTAGTCCACACAGTTTCCAATCGCTTTCATGCCTTCGATAATTTTGGTGGCATTCATATTCAAATGAATATGACTTTTGATATAATTGATCAGTGTTATAAATTTATTACCATTTTCGATTATATTTGATTTATATAATAATTCTTACTGATCTTGCTTTTACATGCATTTTCCTAACTCAGAATTAGACAAACTTTTGGAATGATAATTTGCAGATGTCACACATAAATTTTTTTTAAAAAAATTTAATAGTCAGTGATATATTTTTACAAATAAAAAAGAATATAAATTATTGTGCTTTTAATTATTTCTGAGATTATAATTCCTGAGAGTTTCTGTAGATTCAGTGAGCAACTGACGAATTTTAATTTTACTTTTTAGTAATTTAGGTTTCTTAATGAGTGCTTAATAAAATGCATTTGAGAAACCAAAATAATATAAAGATATTAAGAATATCATTAGTGAGTTTCTATGGTTCTACATGAATTACTTTTGTAAAAGCTGATTTCTATAGATGTTTTACAGTAATGTACTTTTATTCTGAAATTTAGTATTTTCTCATAATTTTTTCTCCCCTTTGAAGTTTGATATCATTAACAAGAAATAAAACTTTAAAGCTCCATAAATTAGTAGAATAAAAAATGTTCTTTTTGGTATTTGCAATAATGAAATGTTATAAATCCAATAAAAATTGAGAATTAGGTTATTGTACACATTCTTTCTAAATTTAATCTCACAAGAAAACTGAATTTGTAATATTTATTTTGCCTGACGTAGTGCTGAATATTTGAAAATGTAATTAATATTAAATCCATTATTGGTAATTGAATTTAATAATATGGTATTTTAAACCAATTTGGTATTATTGCTATACTGTCCATGTTAAAATTTCAAGAAAGACAACAAGGATGAATTTTTACACAAGCATACAATCTTTATTAAATTTCATATTTCAAGCACAACCAACATGACAAATTTCTCTACTAAACAGAATACATCAACTTACACAATTTCAATAAATGAACAATTTAGGTAACAGTTATAAAGGATATATAATGCAAGCAATGACGCTAATGAACATTACAAAAACACATTTTATATGATACAAATAAGGGGAAATGTATGTACAAATCACTGGGTTCCGAACACAGTATGTCAATAAATAATTGAAAGATGAAGCTCTTTGTAAGCATGGGTGAAGATCTATTCATCGTTCACCCATGCTTATTTGATGCGAAAATGCAAGTATGTACATAGTTGACATTATTAATTTAAATTCATTAAGTGGTATAAGTGCCTAAATGAAGTAGACAAAGTAATTATGTTGAGAATATACATGCCATAAGTACATTTACAATTTATCATCGTTATTTTAAATTAATTAATTTTTGCTTTTGGTATAGTAATGTTCATATTTTTTTAAAAATAAGTATAATTACAATATTTTTATTTGCAGTAAAACTTATGAAATATTTAGAAAAATTTATGCAATTGAAAAAACTAATCAATACATCCATTAGTGTCAGAATTGTTTTAATGAAATAAATAATAATTCAATGGTATGAAAATATTTCATTATTTTTAAATCCATCATAAGTTTGGTAATATTCATGAATTTTTATCAAAATAAATATGCATATAAGTTCCAAAATACACATTCAAATTAAATAAAAAGAACACAAAAAAATCAAAGAGAAATGAACCTATAAAACCTTGCAGTATTTCTCTAATATATGAATGTAAAAAAAAAACATGACAATAATTATTTCGTTATATGTCTATTTACTGCAAAATTGTTATTTTAAATTACAAAAAATTTGTGATATAAGAATTTAAACAATTTGAAAGAAATATGTATAACTGTTTCAATAAGTTGCCTTATAAAAATAAAAAAATAGTAAACATTCATCTTTCCATATTATTATGTTTTATATGTTATACATGGGCACTGTCTCAGGCCCATGAATATATTGTTTCTGTCCCTTAAAACATTTGATGAGCTCATTTTGTTGATCAATAGTAACTTGAATGCATGAGCACCATTTCAGCTAATGAGACAAATATTTCAACAGGAAAATAAGAAAAATAAGTACGACTGAAATTAATGTCAGGTTCATCCTGGACATAAAAATGGCACTTATTATAACAGTTGAGAATTTCACACTTAATAGTGCAGTGTAAAAAATAAAGTTTAGTTGAATAAATTATCAGCATAACAATAACAATTATATTTATTATTAATTTAAATTAGAAAAGATAAATTTAAAAGATGTAAAAAACTTATCAGTGAAAATTTGATGTCTCACAATTTTATGACTAGATTTTAAAAATTGGATTAGTTAATTAATTTTAACTTATTTAATTACACTCTTACGCTGAATTATTATGCATTTAGAAAAGGGAAAATATGAAAAATTATTAACATCATGAAGTTGAATATAAAATAATTTATAACATTAAATATCATATTCTGTGAGCTTTAGTACAGAAATTTTATATATAAAAAACCTTTAATTATAATTTAACATTTTCAATCATCATTTTCATTGGTTTTCTTTTTGTTTAAATTCATAACTTGTGTACATCTGCACTAAGCTAATAAACGTAAACATCTCAATATAAATCTTTAACAAATATAAATTTTAAAAAATGGATTACATAAATTAGAAAGTATATAAAGTTGACTACGACATAATGTCTAGTCAGAATTAGGATTAATGTGAAAATACATTTAAAATCTTCATATTAATAAGAAACAAGTGCATTTTTATAAAAAGTGAAAATAACAATTGTTAATAATTTATGAAGCAGCAACCTTTTTTCTTAGAGTTTTAAGAAAAATTCTTTAAATTAAATTATTTTCAAGACAAGCTACAACTAAATTTAAATACATTACAAAATAATTACTTTAAAGCAACATTTATAGTCGAGTTGGGAAAAACATTTCACAATATTTAACACTGAAATTACTATACATGTCACCAACTTAACATAAGCAAATTTTAGTTTTGTACAAGGATACAAAATATGTCTAAGAATAAAACAACAAAAAAACACAATAACTTTCAAAGAAGGCATTCAATTTTAACACCACATAGAACTCCTCTGTAAAACTTTATACATATGTACAAGTTTCTTGAAATTTCGTCCAATGATTGTTTTAACTTCAAATCATTAAGAAATTCAATCACAGATAACTTCTGTAGAGTTAAAACTTGAAAAAGGTATCATAGTCTTTGATAGTGTGGCCCAAGTTTTAAAGTCATTCAATTAAAAAAATCACAGATTTCTTAATAAAAATAGTTCATGTATCTCTTCATATGCCGTTATATTCCTTTTCACGTAATTCTTTATCATGCATTTCAGCTGGCATATAGCCTGGCTTTTTTCGCTTGAAGAATCCAAGCTGCATAGGAAATGAAAATTATCAATAAAACACATTTGACTGTA
This sequence comes from Argiope trifasciata, assembly GCA_026543055.1. Classification (NCBI taxonomy): domain Eukaryota; kingdom Metazoa; phylum Arthropoda; class Arachnida; order Araneae; family Araneidae; genus Argiope; species Argiope trifasciata. The sequence goes on along the minus strand of JAPMOQ010015521.1, from coordinate 230,521 downwards.
AGTATATTCAACATAAAACATTGGGGTCTTCGTAGTCATTTACTATAACAGTAAGAGGTTTTCTTCAATAATTAATTATAAGAATTAATAAGCTGATTGTAGAATGTTTAAACATTAAAAAATATATTTATTAAATTTTGCACAATCAGTCTTTAAAGAATGATAAAATAATGAGTGTCGTGATTAATTAGGATATCAATCAATTTAAAGATGAAAAACTGCATTTGAATAATCAAAAAAGTATAAAAATTCAGCTTTCATATTATTTTATATCTACAATATATAATGTATATGCTGAATCCATTATTACTAGCCAATAAAATGATTCATGAATTTTTAGAGCTAATTTATGTATTACTAAAAGTATTCTGGTATTTAATATATAACAGTGAAATTAATACCAAATTTGCATTGCAAGACAAGCTTCAAATAAAACAAGCTTTAGTTTAATTTGTTAAACATTTTGTTTGTTTGTTTTCAATAACAAATCACCAATACTTCATTGTTAGTTAATAAATATTTCTATATTTAGGCAATGAAAGCTAATATTTTCATAATGATTCTATATTGCACAATAACAAAATATTTTAAACAATCATAAATAAATAAATATGTATGTATACGATACAAAACCATAAAATGAAACGAAAATAACGTGTATTGATAAATATACTATAAAATTTCTTTCCATGGTTATGCTTACTTAGTAATAAAATTGTTTCTATCATAGCACAGAGCTGTTATGAGAAATCAAGAGAATAAATTAAATAATAAGCACAGCTATATTTATGTAATGAAAGCTAATGATCTGATAATGACTATAGATTGCTTCACAATAAAATATATTAATACAAATTTATGTATACAATTCAAAAAATAAATGAAAGGAAAATAATATGAGCATTTATATAGATTATTAAATTTCTTTTCATAAGTTTTGTTTACTTAGAAGTAAAAAATGTTCTTGCACTGTAAACAGATATTATAAATAAATAAGAGAACAAGAAAATAGTTAAAATATTTACCTTCCACAAACAGAATATGAGAAGAATAAGAAGAAGCAGACCTCCACATACAGCTAAAATTATTATCCATAACGGAACCTCTTCTGGCTTCTGATAGAGAGGAAGGTCTGGCAAAGCTTTGGTAACAGCCTGTTTATAAAAAATACACATTTAGTAGAAATTACAGATGTAATGAAAAGATAAAAAAATAAGGCATATATAATCATACTGATTACAAATAAATGTTCTAACTTACAAAAGCTTTGTCATTATCTGTTTTCTGACGAATATCCAGCTGGGGATCCAGGTAAATATTAGCTCGAGATATTATGTCTACTCTATCAACTGTTGCATAATCCTAAGAAATAAAAAGTTTTAATTTTCTTTACTTAAAATAAACATATAAAAAATATTCTACTATTTGTAACAAAAAAAGATACAATGGTATGGCTCATACAAACCATTTATTATTATTTGATTACTATTAAACAAACAAAAATAAATTTAAAATATTAATAAATGATGAACATGGTAATTTTTAAGATAAATATAACATGTAAATGCTTACATTCTTTTAATTATTATTACTTCATAATGATGTACAAAATTTAAAAGATAAATATAACATGTAAATGCTGACATTCTTTAAATTATTATTTCATAACCAATATATACAGTTAAGGTAAATATTCATGTTTTATTATATTTAAGACAATGTAAAATACTATACTATATCAACAATTATTTCCATTTGGTGCCACTTAAAAAAATTAAATTTCAAAAATTGTTTCATTTGGCCAAAATTCTGATTTAGCACAAATTAAATTTTAAGGCCGCAAATTAATACAAGCAAAAACATCTCAAATATTTAAGTTAATAAAATAATATAAATTAGAAAGAAAATAAATTTTTTAAAAGTCTTTCTAATTTTTAATTTAATATTTAAAGGAAGATAATAAGTTTTATGTATATTATATTATTTGAATAATTCTCAAAATGAATTAGCAAAATGTTATTAAGTAAACTTTTTTTAAAAATGATGTTTGAAAATTTAATTTCATGAAACATAACAAATGATTGTGTAATTTGAGAGAATAAAACAATATTTTAGGCAAATGTAGATTAAGAAATTAATGTTTCAGCAAATACGGCAATTTCTAAATAGAAAAACCACAACCATATTAACCACAGATAAAAGCTGTCCAGAAAATAAGAGTTTATATTAAAATGATGCAGAAATTTTCAGCAATTATTCATGAGAATTATTTGAATTTTTTAAAATCAAGCATTAAACATTATAAAATAAACAATAGAAAAGTAAATAGAAAAGATTATTAAGGATTTAAAAGAAGCTAAGAGATGACGATGCTGATATTTGATAATTTATCAATATAGTACTATAATATTATTCCAAACTTATCAAATCTAGATAACACTATAAAAGACATATAAAATCTCAAAAACTCTAGAAATCTTTAAAAAAATTAAATTTATAACAAAGCATTAATAGCAGCCTTAAAATATTTAACCTTTTTCATAAATTATATACATATTACTTTTAAAATATTAAGATGAAACATAATGTGCTTGAGAAAAAGGAAACAAACCTCCACAAAAGTTTGGCTCCATAATCTTGCTCTTATACTTATTAAAACATTTTTGTCAGGTTGAAGATCTCGGAAATAACATTTGAAGTAATGGCATTTTGCTGTTCCTTCTTCACAATCCTGAAAACAAAAGTTAAGATGTAAGAACAAAATTGTGCCCAATACAAAATTATTGCCTCTGTATAATATTATATATTCATGTACATATTTCTTTTTATTACTGAATTATATAATGGAATTGAAGAAATAAAAAGTGAGTAATGTTATTTGAATGGAACTGATAAGACAATAAATATAAATGTATTTAATTTATCCACTGAATAATTTTTTCTACAAATTTTTAAATTAGAATTTACCTTACTAAAGTTTAAAAGAAATTTACAAAAAAAATGTTTAAATATAGGAAAATAAATTATTAAAAAAAATCATTATTTAAAAATGTTATGTCTGGTTAACAACAACAACAACCACAAAATAAAACAATGTAAAATAGAAAATTACTTTTTATAACAGAAAACAAGAATTTATGGACTAACTAATGATGTATTTTTTAAAAAACCTTTTCTTAGGATTGATAATATTACATGAACAGATATAGAAATCAAAAGAAATTCACAAATAAGCAAAATGGAAATTGACCCTTTTACATCTCTGCGTATAATCCAAATATTGAGAAAATGTGCATAAAACTCAATAGTAGAAGAAATTCAAATTTCAAAATAATAATATTAATAATCAAAACCATTATTTCATTTTAAACATAATGTATAGATTTTTTTGAATAATTCTTGAATCCAATACATACAGCTATTAAAGTATAAGTAAAGAAAATGTATGTAGTCAGGAATACATAACAAACAAAATATTTCCCTGAATTTATGCCTTATAAAAGCAGAAGTTGTTATTTGAAAGAAAATGAAATCAATGGACTGAGTCATTTCATTTTTAGACAAATAAAAAAAAATGTAAAATATACATATATGTGTAATTTTATATTATAAAAAAGAGAAATTTCCATACCATAGTTGCTATATTGAGGGTTCTGGGATCCAATCTAATTTCTTCAGGAGCTTGTCGCTTGACTCGAGCCTCAGATTTACTATGTTCACCTTCAAATTCTCTAATGAATTGATCTTCTTCTCTTTTTACCTAAAAGACAAAAAATATTACAATGGTGATAATTATTTTTTAAAAAATGAAGTTCCAAAACTGAAATCCTTATAAGCATTGCATAGATTTAAATTCTAATTAAAAGCTGATTCCTTATTAATTTTTGATATAATTATAGTAATTTACTATAATTTATAGAAATCATGAAAAATTTGATTTGGGAAAATTAATATCAGACATGTATTTTCATTTTCGGAATAAAAATTACATGATTCAAAAAATATACTTATTTTTTATTTATTAATTAGTAATTTGGAAACTAGTAACAAATTTTTGTTATTCCATGATATCATTGATAATTATACTGTAATATAAAAATTTAAATTGCAAAAAATGTTATTGTAATATAAATAATTGTAATTGCAAAGAAATTTTTTTATAAGTACCTGAAGTTGCAGAGGATTTACAATATATGGATCAACAACACAATATCCATTACCTTGCACCTAAGAGTAAAAAACAATTCCCGTTTATATATTAGCAATTTACACTATATAGAACAATAATTCAATATCCATTAACTTGTACCTAAGAGTAAAAAACAATTTTTGGTGTGGGTGGAGTTGGCTAGAATTGTGTCAATATGGAGGTTGAATTCCATCAAGGATCGAACCTGTGATGCTTGGATTTGAAGTAGCGTGACTTAGTCATTCGACAAAAGCGATTGCTAGTGGCTGTTACTGACTTATTAAGATACCACCAGAAGTTCTCCTATATATATTAGCAGTGTGCATAAATTTAAGAAATTCATCTTTAATACACATTTAAAAAACTGCCTAAATAATTTCAAAATTTATCTGAAATTCAAATTTAAATCATCTTAAAAATAAAATTCATATACATAAATCTTATAAAAAATAGCAGCTATAATGAGATAAAACAAAATTTAATGATACAGTCAGATATTTTCAAACTTTTCATATTTATGTTTCAGAATTTTATTCTAGTATGGTACATTTTTCAATAGCATACTTACATATTATTTATTATAAACTGTTATGGTATTATTTATTTGCTTTTCATGATAGATTTAAAATACTACTAAAGTTAATATTTTTATGAAACATATATATATGGTACAATTTTAAAACCTATTTCCAAAGGTTTTTATAAAAAAAAGTGTTAAGCAAAATATATTTTAATGAACTAAAAGTTTTAAAAAAATTGTTATTTATAGATCATTAGAATTTTATAATGACAAGAATATTAACTATTTTCAATATTTCTAAAAAATATCTTTACATTTTCAACTTTTATAGGGAAGAACTGCAATAAGATCATAATATATTTCAAACTATCAATATTTACTTTTGGGGTTTCCATCATATATAACAACCATTTTCCATTTTTAGTGAAGGTCTCTGTCTGATAGGGCCATTTCACATGAATTTCTATTTCTTTTGCTTTCCAAGGTCCATAATTTATCAACTGAAAAAAGGTGATAATTATATATATTGAATTTTACAGAAATAAAAGATTATAAATGCAAATAAAATTATATTAACACTAATTATTCAATTTTAAAATAAAAATTAAAAATTCATAGTTAAATTTTTTAAAATAATATGTAGTAAAAGTAATTGAAAAGCAATTACTTATATTTACATTTTTTTCACTAAAATAGTTACTTGGGAATATTCTAGTCTTTTTTTTTTTTTCTTTTTCAAAAGAAACATTGCATTATAAACAGAGAAAATTATATAAATATTAAAGTAAATAACAATAAAAAGTTTATTACTTATTATTAAGAAATAAAGCAGCATTAAAAATGAAATAACTAATAATCAAACTTAAAAATGTAATTTTCATTTAGCAACAATTAATCATTTCATGGAATGAAAAGAATTTAAATATGGAAACTTCTATGTATTTTTGTTTCTGAGCAAATAAATAATCTCTAAAAAAATCATAGCAAATATTGTGATTAAATTATAATAAATATATCTTTGAGGGAATTTGAGAATTATGTTCAGTAACATAAGTATGTTCATACTTCATAAGTATGTATGATGAGGCTGCCAATATCTTCTCCAGTTTTCATTTCTTCTTGTGGAACAACATGTTCACCATACACCACTTGTTCAGGATTAGAAACACTGTAAATTCAAACAAAAACATTAGAATGATCAGATAAAGACTTTCTTTGTTAATTTTCATTGTTTATTAAAAAAATTAGCATGTGATATTACACATATGTTATAAAATATATTTATAGCTCAGATTATTCATTACATAGCATTAAAAATTATTTGTGTTGATTCCCTTAAAAATATTTTTTTCCAAAAATATTCTATCATTAATTTAAAAAAAATCTTATTATAAAGGAATTTATATTATTTTAGCATTTAAAAAAACCATAAAAATTAATATTAATATTGTAGATGATTTAAAATAGTCACAATAAGAGAAAAAACATAAAAAAGAGTTTTAGAATGTTCAATTTTAGGAGAAGAATATATGTTATTGTGACTTATGGACTTCACAAGCTCGCTGACAGATACTGACGGCGATTTTGACCGAAATTGAGCGTCTCTTGTTTTGAAGAGCGCCAACTAGGGCCAAGAATACGATTTAGCTACTTCATGCTTCACATTCACTTGCGCAACCCCCTTTTTTTACTGGGAGGCGCATCCACACAACGCACAGATAGAGCATAGTACAACCATGCCCGAACCGGGACGCCCAGATCACGGGAAAGATACGCTACCTCTATGCTAGGGCGCAGGCAGAAGAATATATAATTACTCTTATTAAAAAATGCTCTGAAACAGAAAGTAATCATTCTTTTAAATTGTGAAAATGATGCAGGGACAACAAAAATTTTGATATAAAGTCCTCCATATATCTAATTTTTCAAAATGAAGGGATTATATATTGGTATTTCAATTGTTATATATGTAGAAATGAATTTTAGATAGTTTTTTTTCTTCCAAGAATAATTTAAAATCGGTGCATTCAGAATTTTTATTTTCAACAAACTGTTAGGAAATTTTGGAATAATTTTTATACAATGCCTAACAAAACTAATGAATATGCTTACCCTCTAAGTTCTAATTCTGCTACTCTTACTATATCAGCAACCAACACAAAATCATCTTCAGGTTTTTGCTCAATGCTTGTTCTACAATAATGTAAAACAATCAATTATCTTTCAGTATAAATACAGCACACATTAAATAAAAATAACTTACAATCAAATTATCAAAAAAATAAAGTTCTCATATGTAAATTAAAATTTAGATAGACTGTATTTTAAAAAACGAATGCTTTTTATGTACTTACGTATTGGCTTTCAAAGTAAATTTGAGTCGTTTTTCATCATCAGAAACATTCCTTGGACTGAATCGAAGTTGAAATTCCACCTGGTTGTAAAACATTTTACCAATTAGTTTATTTGAAAATATCACAAAGAAATTCAAAAGTAATTAAAATTCAAATGTCCCCCAAAAATAGTGAGCAAATTCAATTCTCATGTCACTGTTTAATTTTAAAATCATACATAAGTTTGCAAATATTTCAAACTCGATACCTTAGGTTATGTAATGGAGATAACATTGGATATTCTTAAATATAACTTTAGAAAGAATGAATATATTAAGGAAAAACAAATTTTGTAAACTATATTTTTGCTGTATAATTTGGTAAATATAAAATACAAATCTTAATCCTCTGTTAACAAAGCTTTGGAAAATTTTGACTTGTTTTTTGAGCTAGTTAGTTATAAATAGAAAATATTATTGGCATCAGGTCTATATTATCATTTTAAACATAAGTCAAAAGTTGCAAGTTAATAATTTAAAAAATCTATTTAAAATGTTTAGCAATAGCAATATAGCTTAATACATGTATGAAATTTGATCCAACAAGGCTATTAATATTTACAAAAATGATCAAAGCTTGAATCTGGCCTTGTTAATTAAAAAAAATTATTCATAAGAATCTAAATTACACATGTGAAATGACAAATGATATTAATAATTCACAATAATTTGTAAATTATTCATTGTAGAAATCCTTTCTGTTCTGTCTTCACATCCGAAATTTATGCAATATATCTAAGCCTTCAAAAGATTGCAACGTTAACCCCCTCTAAATTTATTGTATATACTGACTCTAAAAGTAGTATTGCAGCTTTTAAAAATGTGTCATCGGAAAGCCATCCCTTAGTACAAAATATTTTTCACATATATAGATCACTAAAAAATAATTTTACAATTAAGTTCTGTTGGATTCCTACCCATGTCGGAATCTTAGGAAACGAAAAAGCTGACAAGGCAGCAAAAAGCCCAACTCTGCTAAAAGAAAATTTTGTTCCCTTATCCGATGCCTTACAAGTAATAAAAATAATTCAAAATAAATTCTGGCAATCTACATGGGAAAATCTGCATACGAATAAACTGTTTCAGATACAGCCATCTGTCAAAGGCTTCAAAAATAAAATTGTGACTAGAAAGAAAGACGTTATTATTACGAGACTTCGAATAGGCCACACTTATTTGACTCAAAAACATCTTTTGCACTCTGATCATGCACCACTTTGTAATAAATGCAATTCTGTTTTAACAGTCAAACATATTCTGTGTGAATGCCGAGATTTTAGTACACAACGACAAGTTCATTTTGGAACGACTGTTCTTAACTTAAATGACATTTTAGGAGATAACCCTTATTCAAATATCTTTGCTTTTTAAAAAGATATTAAAATTTTACATCAGATTTAATTGTTTTTTTTTCCCTTTAAATGCCTTAAACTTTTAATACGAACGCCATGTTTAACAAATGTTTGGCGCAGTATGATCATATCTGATCCTTGCGCCATAAAAACAAACCAACCAACCAATCATTGTAGAAAACTACAAATAAAGAATAAAATTTGAAACTCTAAACTTATTAAAACTACAATAATAGATAATAAGGATATAGAAATTTTCATTATTAGTTATCATGAAAAAAATATGAATACATACCTCACCCTTATTCATTGGATTTCCTATTTCACATTTTAAAACAGTACTGTTGTGAGGCACACATTCGACTGGCTCTCCTCTCTAAAATTGAACAAAAATAAAGTTGAGTTAAATTAATTATTTTGTTTTAAATTCGTGAGTTAAATTTCCATACTTTTCACCCAGTAGTAAGAACAGAAAAAACAAGGGTACTTGTATAATATTGTACTTGATTATAATTTTTTTACATTTAAAAATAGGAAGTTCGCTTAATAGGTCAATAAGTTTTTCTCCACGTAGCTAAACATGTCTTAAAAAACTGTGATGATATTTTTATTTTATTTTATACACAGAACAATAATATCAAAATATTTCGTAGTATCTTTATTCTATCATGTTCAAGATCACCTTTAATATTTACAGTCATAAAGACAAGCGGCAGGGAAGAGAGGGGGGGGGGGAGATAAACATGGATGCCAGGACACGAATTTCTGATAAGGTACCACAGAAATAAATCATTACAATTTAAAGATAAAAATAAATCACAAATGGAATTAAATTATAAATAGTTTAAATTATTTTTTTAACCAATATTTTGTCTCAAACACCATTCAGATGTACTGTCTGCTACAGATAACTATAAGAGAAATCACATTATCCCAGGTATATTTTAGGACAAGTAACTTTATTGAACTTATAGGTAAAGAGAAGGCACGAAAACATCGCAAAAGAAAACTGATGGTAACACAATGTTTTTCGGTGGCGTAGCAGAGATAAATAGAGCTGAAAAAGTTGCTATCATTTTGACGTTCTCATAACATTTGACTAAATAAACTGAAATAAATTCACTAATATTTTGCCTCTGTAATCTACATTTAAATCAGAATACGGATCTTTATTCTTACATCGTTTTTTGTCAATCGCTGTTCAATTGACGACGATGCCACTTTTGTAACATTTTAAATTATGTCTATCAACATGGAAAAACTATGGATTTAAATAGAAAATAAATCGAAACTAAATAATGAAATTCTTTGAATAATTAACTATAACATTGCCCTTTTCAGTATTTTTCAGGAGACCAGAGGATTAGTGATATAAGGAAGGGGAAAATTTAAATAACGGAAAACACCTAATAACTAAGCAAAGCCCTCTTTCTCCTCTAAAACTTCAAAATCAAATATTTATCGATTTTAATTCAATCTTTACATAAGCTGTTTTAAATAGCAAATTTTGACAAACTAAATTAAAGCATTTAATTGTAAATTACTTTCTAAAATGTTTTCAGTGTATTATACTGAAAAAATAAACAAGAAAAATTTAACTATAGTAAAAAGAAGTAAAATTTAAATGATATATTAGGTATTGCCTCCATTAGAAAGATTTAAAACCATGTAATTATCATTGCATTTTTATTAAGGGGAATTATGAATATAAAATTTTAAGGTATCCGACTACGTCAAAAGTTTATTTTTTTTAAATTACAGTTTATATTAATATAGAACATTTTTTTTTAAAATAAACAATAAGTAATTAGTCAAACGTATTGTATGTGTCGGGAAAATATTAAAGATTGGGGATTAACTAATATTAAAGGTAGGGCAGTATATCCTTCTTTTATTTAGAAATTTAATACCTGTTAAAAGTAAATTCATCTTCACGACTTTAACAAAGTAAGTTACCCTTTAGCCTCCCGGTGATAAAAGCTTCGGGAAAATATTATTTATTAAAAAATCGCATTGCCATGCCATTTATTCCATTCATTCAAATTCTCCGGAGGTAAATAACCTTGAATCCCAGCACTCGACTCTTCAAATCAGAAAATGCCGATGATACAACAATCGTGTGATGCAGCTTTTTATTTATTTTGTGAACGTTTATTTTATTTTAATTATTTACTATTAATTAATTTTGATATTATAATGAATGTGAATATTTTAAATTTTTATTTATTTTATAAAAATGAAAATATTTTGATAAAATCCAGGGAAAAAAATCAGTACAGAAATCTCACCAGCACCAAATAAAAGATCAGCGTCCGATCAGATATGCGGACAGCATAGTGTCAATGCAGCAAAAATTAAAAGTTAAATGTTAGTATCAAATTTAAATGATTGCATTAGGTATTGCCTCCATTAGAAAGATTTGAAACCATGTAGTTATCATTGTATTTTTATTAAGGGGAATTATGAATATAAAATTTTAAAGTATCTGACTACGTTCGAAGGAAAATTTTTGAAAAATTGGATTTTTTAGAAACTATTTATGGTTTTTAGATGTATTTTCAATAATAACGACTATACATACAAAAACAATTATTTGAAAATATAATAAATAGGAAAATGTGTAGTAAATTTTTATGAAATGTAACCAAAACGGTTAACACTCTACACAAAATTGTATTGCAGCAATCTTTTTTTTTTTTTTTTTTTTTTTTTTTTGCAGACAAGTTACAGAATGCAATGAGCTAAAAACTAAGAAACATTTTGAGATAAAAAAAAAATTAAGGGTAAAAATAAATGTATATATGCCTTTTTCCCCATAAATCACAACTTAATTTTTCTAAAAATACCTATAAATGAAAAAGTATTTCACCCACAATAAGACTTTTGGTTCATTTCATTGCCCATATCATTTAAAACACACGCTGAAATTTTAATATAAATGCCTCGATTAGTTTTGGAGATATCATGTTAACGACGGAGAATTGAAATGAAAATTAAAGTATTAAGAAAATTGGTCAAAAACAAATTTTAGTTGTAAAATAGGGGACCCTGGGTAATAGGTCAAGCCTTCCTTTGCTTAGAAAAGATAAACTGTTTTGGAAAGAGGAAAGTCTGAAACACAAGAAATAATAAAATTAAATAGCCAAAGTGTTCGTTAACCGGTGTTTTTAACGTAGTCGTATACCTTAAATAAATCTCAGACTAAACAATAAAATTTTTGAGAGCTTACCACAACTTTCCGACCAATGTAACTTAGAGTGTTTGGATGAAAAACATACAACGAGGCATCGTAAGCCGGTTCTTGATGGTTATACAGAGTAATTGAAAGGTTCACTTGTTGCTCGCCCAAATATAAAACAGGGATACCAGATTCCTGCCTGAAAATATTAAATAAGCACATTCAAACACTTCAGAGTAAGGATATATATTAAAAAAATTCAAAATTATTTTTAATAAATTAAATCAGAAATTAATATGAAAAAATTGTTTCCGTAGTATTGTGTTAATGTATGAAAAATCTGAAGCCATTTATATGTTTTGAGATTAGTGCCGATTTGTTCTGATTAAGAGAAGAGATGATAGTGAAAAAAATGTTTTAAAAATCTTTTACGTTTTTTTATAGTAAAAATCGATCTGATGATTAAAAAAAAATTACATTTCTCTAATAAAAAATAAGGGAAAAGAAAAGTATTTTTGATGTGATTTAATAATGGTGGATCAATATAAATATTCAATATTTTTCATTAAAATTGTCTAATCTTAAAAATTTATGAAGCAGATTTATTTATTTTTTCATTTGGTATTATTATGATAAAGAATTTAAAAAGAAAAAAAAAAAAAAAAAAACTGTGCAGATAAGAAAGAACATGCTAAATAAAAAATCCAAATATTTCGTACTTGATTCGCTGTGATGAGACTAAGGAGGGAATATAAATGTTCCAGAAACCAATTCTAGTAGGTATGTAGTAATGATATTTTTAAACTAATTTAAATCCTTATTAACTTCCTAATTTGTATCTTAAATTAGTTCATGTTAACGATTCTAAATTGTTTTCTTATTTTCTGATCCAATTCCCTCTTTTTTACTTGATTCTACACGCGTTCTATAAAACAGAGGAATTCAAAATGTTCTCACGCTCTGGCGAAGGTATAAAATTCCCTAATGCTTACAACATTATTTTAAAGATACATAAGATTCTCTTTCCTAAATCGACAAGTGGAACTTATATTAGTATTCCTTAGTAAAATCACTGAAGGGAAAAACTTCTGCCAGTTCCTTCTTACATTGCGATGTAAACACGTTAATTTATCATCGCCTCTTTCCAGTATAAAATAGCCTCCCGTGGTGAATTAAATTGAAATTAAAATTTCAAGTTCTTTCTTTTCGGCCACGCATCTGCTAAAATATATTTAAATGCGTATAAAACAGTTTTTGAAAACAGAAATAAGGGAAGAGAAGAGAAAAATAAGTATTTGGTTACTGTATATTCTCCTTACAACTAACTGTGCTGTAAAAGAATGAATTTTTATAATCAGATCTGATTCTTAAAGTGACACATCTGTAGGATTGAATCTGTCGTTAAATGGGGATATTTTACTCAGTGGTGGGTTTCCGAAAAGGTGGATGAGGTGGTCGCCTGGTGTTTCGAAGTGTACAGGGAGCCTCAAAATTAACTTAGATGTGTATCATAGTGCTAAATCGAAAGTAAATTTAATTGTCCAAGTCTCTCCTTTGGTATGATTCACTGAATTTTCACCTTTTACTTTTTCTTGGAAGAAAAAAGTGTTCATTCATCGATAAAAGTGATAATGAAAAAGTAAAGTAAAATTCTTTCGGAATCAAAACGCAAGTCTGTAAATTCTTTATTAAACTTTATTAGTTCATAATACTTTTTCATCACTCTCTCTTTCCTGTTCGCACACTATAGCATGTTCACCAGGGTTTGAATAAATAATCTTGATAATAAAATTGAACTATTTCCTCGAAATCATGAAGAAAGAAAATCGCTAAGGAACTCAATGCTTTAAATTATATGTTCATTATAAAATACAAATTTCATTGGTCTATAAACAAGAATAAAAATGACTTAGTATATAAAATGGGTCTATAAAAAGCATGATATCTGTACAAATATTTCTTTTTCTTTTGTTAACAATAGAGTTTACCTTGGAGGGCCCTCAAAATATTTCAGCGCCTATGGTTTCGTAGTACCCAAAAACCGCCATTGATTTTACCCAATTAATGCTCTTCTGAGAAGGCAGAATGAAATTTTTGGGGACAGATCTCTTAAAATTTTACAAAGTTTATATTACAATGTCAGCACAGACAGTCCTTTCCCATACTACATGAGGAGCATACATGGTACACCATCCTCGTACTCAGATTTAACGTTCACCAAGTCGGCGTAAAAGAGTTGATTTGTAGATTTAAATTTAATGGTGCAAGAATAGACTATACTGCTGTTCCAAACACATGGTTTGAAATGAAACGTGAGTGATACTTTGTATAAAAGAGGAATCTTTCATAGAATCGGAATTCGAAACAGCGATTCTTCGATTTCAAAGCAAATTTACATCAAATTAAAAAAAAAAAAATAATTTCAGAACTGAAATAGGATTTGAGCAACTAAGATATCATAATAAAAGTATAAATATATATGAAATTATCTCGAATATAAACATTTGAAATGAATAAAAATTCCAAGAAAGAATAGGTATAAATTCTATATATAAAGAAACTTCATTGACACTGTTACATAAATAAGAATCTAAGATTATTTACTTGGGCAGATTTAATTCTGCAGTCACATGAAGATCAGATTCACATATGTCATTGTCTCCACAGTCTTTCAGGAATTTGGCCTTTTGTAAAAAATAAAACATTTTAATGTCATTTTAACAAAAAGAGCAAACACAACATACAAAGATTTTAAATCAATTATGAGAATAACGAATGCAAAAATACATATTTATATGCAATTGATATTCGTTGAATTAAAAGTTACCTCAAAAACTTTAGATGCCTCTTGTTGGTTCAGAATGGGATATAAATTAATATCTGGCAACTTGCTACCTTCCGGCGTCATACGAGGTTCTTTTTGGATTAAGGTGTAAGTCAATTTGAATTTGATAGGAGTCTGAATGTCCGTTTTTTCCTGTAAAAAATCATAAATAAATAAATGCGTATGATTTAACAATTAATAAAATTCTAATAATAAGATGTTTGAACAAATATTTGATAGGAGAAAAAAAATATTAATAAATTACCTTCAAATAGACAAGCTGTCTGGAGCAGTGTGGATCGTACAGCGAAACACCCCTAATGACAAGCTCTTTTTCAACAATATTAGGAGTTTCCGAATCTAATGAAGCTTTGAATTTGGCACGGTAATATTTCTTTCCTGTAAAAGTTTCGGCTTCTATTCTGTATCGCAGTTTAATGTAGGTTCCATGGGAAAGCACGGATGAATTGAACTGGAAGCAAGCTTCAAAAGAAAAACTGAAAAAAAAAAAAAAAAAAAAGGAAAAGAAATTTAAAAAAAATTGAAGTATTTCAACTTAACACTGCATAAAGAAAACATTTAAAATAATATATATAATCATCTATAGCTATATTTTATAATTTTTTTGTATTTTCTAATGCTTATTTTGAAGTTCAAGAAAATTTTTCTAAGTTTAATCCAAAGGAAAATCACGCAGAGGAAAGGAATTGTTTTTCGACTCAGATAAGAAGTATAGATAGTAAAATTTTCTAAATATCAGCGAAATATAATTTAATTAATAAAGATGCACATGAAATGGTGTAGAAAAATTCAGAACAGATTGCATGTTTGCCGCTTAGTTTGGTTTAGTTTAGTTATTTTAACGTCTCGTTGAAAAGAAACACTCGGCCTATTTTAGGACAGGCCTCGTAATTTTGAATCGAGGTCAGATGACGAGGACGACACCTGAGTTCCCCCCCCCCTCTCCACACCACACCAGCGGGATGACGTTTGACCTGACAGATTTAACGAGTAATAGACCCCCTTACACGATGGATCTTCGGTGGAATCGAGTCCCGAACCTGAAATCCTCCGGTTCCGAAGCTGCAAGTTTGCCGCAATAAACTTTAGATTAATGGAATATTAGAAAAATGTGATGGACTAACGCACAGTTTTGAGCTATAAATTATATTACATAAACGCGGTAGCAATACTTGAAAAGTGCTGCTAACTAGTGAGAAATGCCTAGCTCAGATTGGCAAGATTTCGACTTAATTCCCTCTCGTTCTAAACTGACATTGAACTCTCGTCCATCGCATTTTTGAATTCAAGTTAGAACCAAAAAAAATCAATATTATTAGCAAATAAACATACGGTAATAATTCACTTTAATTATAGAATAGCATATGGAACTCAACATTCAAAATTTTGTTATGAATTTTTCATTATGCATTGTTACAATAGCTTACTAATTCCCGTTAACTCTTTTCTTTGTTTTGCTTTAAACTTTGATTAAAAATTTTTAGTCGAAACATGCTAACACTAAAATGAAGGTATGGCAGAACACACTCATTAGCCTGCACAAAAAATTAAATAATTCTGATTTTTTTTTAAAAAAAAAAAGATGATAAATTATTTATCTTGTTTATAAGTACGCACAAAACCATAAAAATACATTAAATAATGTATATAATGTACGCAAAAAGAGAGAAAAAAGTCTTTCATGTATTAAATAACAGACTATTGTTTCTCCTCAAGTCTAAAGATAATTAATAATCAAAATTTGCCTGCACCTATTCAAATAAATAGTTTATTAAGAGAGATTATTGGCCCTAATTAGCAATAAATTTATTTACACAGCTTTTCATAATATAGTATTCTTATTATATATAGAATTCAACCATTTGTGCTGGTAAGATGTGCTGGTACACACATCGAAATGCTTTTGTCACCAAAATATAGACTATGAATCGTCGTACACGTCGGCACGTAAATATCACAAAAGTAAAAAGGATTTTCGCGGTCTCGTCAACTGATATTGTTTGCCAAAGTACACACTTATTTTGAAAAGTAATTCATTTAGAGTTTGTTTGTGTGCGTTTTATTGGCCCAAAAGCCATGTTTGGCCTAATTCATTTAGAATATATAAATATATTTTCGATTTCTATAAAGTATCGAATACTTTCTGTGGCTTCGAAGTGAGATACAGTGAACTGTTTTTGTAAGCGCATCAGTGAATCTTTTGCCACCGTAAGTAGTTAAATTACATAAAAGTTGATGAAAGACTCAAACAATTAGCGCCTCCCAGTGAGTAAAATCTAAATGTTTTTGCTGTTGAGTTGCACCATCTTATAAACAGAGGTAAAAATCTATAGATGCAATATCTGTCATTCCTATTTAAGAATTAAAAAACAAACATGGAATGAATTGGGTTTAAATAAATTATTTGATGTCTGTAATCGATATTTGATGATAATATTTTTGTTTTCTCTGTTTATTCTTTTTTATGCTTCCTCAAATGGAAATATTTAATAAGAATATCACAAATTCTGCTGCAACTTACCAAACAAGAGATGAATTTTTATCTTCGGGGCATCCTTTTTGTTTGGGATCAATGCTGGAAATGTTTCCTTCGACGTGGGTTATTATGTCTATTATCGGCCTAGACCTAAAAACAGAAAATGTTTATTTTTAAAAAATATTTTTAAAACTTTCATTAAAAAACTTCCTACAAAAGAAAACAGATATGTAAATTAAAATATAACTATAAGCGAATTAATAGTTTGACATTTAGATTATATATAAACATGGTTTAATACACCATTAATTACCTTAGCAATACGATACTGTCACTTCCATAAGCACCAACTAACAGATCCGGATAACCATTGCTGTCTAAATCAATTCCGCCAGACAGAGAATAGCCAAATGTGCTCAAATCTCTTCTCGACCGAATTTCTTTGGCGAGATTTTCCACTTTAATGACTTGCGAAGGCTCCGTAATAAGTCCATTTTCGGATCCTAGATAAATGTAAACGACTCCTTTCTCTTCGTATGGAGCACCAATTGCTAGATCTGAAAAAATACATGGATGGAGATAAATAAATAAAAAAAACTCGTTATGATTAGTTTCAAGTTTTAACCTTAATAGTGCGCTGAAATGAACGGAGAATATTGATAGATTTTTTTTGGAAATTAATTTAAAATATCGAGGTTTTTAAAAGGAGCAAAAAATGATAATGCTTTTAAAAAACTTTTATAATTCTATCTGGTTGTCCAAAATAAGGAGTTCGAGGATTTTTTTTAAAGCTTTGATGGCTTATTAAAAAAGACAAATTTCGAAAACGAAATAAATAAATTCAGTATCAAAAATTTTATATTAATATTGCTATTTTTCAATATAACCATCGTAAATATTCAGGCGTTTGTCATTTGTGGGGGAAACAGTTTTTAAAAAGAAGAAATTTACTATTTCGATCTGGGTACTAAAATAAGAAAGCCGTGGGTATCCCCCCACCCCACCCCCCTCAAACTCGAATGGACTATAAGTGTAAAGAACAAAATGAATTCCAAGTCAGAAATTTTGTATTGACGTTATTATTTTTCGATATAGATATTCGGCATTAATATTCAAGCATTGGTCAATTGGGTGGACCTATTATGCCCACTACTCTTCGAAGAACATTGCCGCCAAAGATATGGGATAAACTTTAACGCTCTTTAATTAGCATGAAAGCCCTTTAACTTTTTTTTACGGAAAGAATATGAGCAGGAATGCCAAAACATTCAAAACCCGATGTCAAATCTTAGTAGGCAGTCAATTTACTGCTTAGGATTCCGATATTTTTTGTTTAATTTCTAACGACTTGATTAAGTTCATTGAGCAAAATCTTTTACTGTGACAATCCCCATGTCTCTCTTTATGAAAAATGCGATACTGAATCGAGTAATTTTCATTTCTTTTCTGAATTGAAAAACTAATAAAGAAATCAAAATAATAATTCTAGTAAAGAGTTTTAAAGGAATGTGAAGGCCAACTCTGATCCCTTGACGGTAACGTTATGTAAAGGAGACCGGAATGACAAATGACACCGATGTGACAAATGACCAAATCTTTATGACGTTTATGTTAAAAAGTAATTATGATTAATGCATAATATTTGGTAATAAGTTCGATTCTAATTTCTTATTCTTGTCTTTATTTTGTGGTCTATCGAAGCTAAAGGCAAAAGTGGTCCCTGGTATTAAACAAAAATAATTAATTTTAGGAAAATTGAACATGTCTAATTACAATACAATAAATTGAACATGTCTAATTATTAACAGATATTTTTAAATCATAATTTATGAAAAATATAATAGGTTCAAAAAATATAAAATAATATTCATTTAAAGCAATTTTAATAAATACAATGTTTTACTTAAAAGTCTAGAACGCAAAAGCAAATGGTTTAATATATATATATATAATTCCATAATGCTTACAGCAAAAAAATATGCTTCAGACTAAATTAAATTTCAAACAAAATGCCACAAAATCTTAAAAAAATAATTTATAATATACTTTTAAAAAAATGCAAAACGAAAATTTATAACTGATATTTTACTCATTCGTTTGATTTGAAAATTCGGTATTTAATTTTTATTTTTACCTGGATAGCCATCTTTATTCAAGTCACCCAAAGACGCTAGAGAAAATCCAAACTGCGATTCGGATTTTCCAGTCAGTTTTAAAGGTTCTGTTTCTGGTGTTATGCCCTGGAAAAATATCGTGTTGAGTATTCATTAGAGTTTTCTTTGTCACAAAAACTATATATTTGCAAAGATAAAATATAAATTTCTGTATATTTTAGCAAAATAAATTGATAAATAAATAAATAAAGCAACATATTAGATATTTAATCTTTAAAATATATGCATAAAAATTATAATGTTTTTCCTTGAGGAAATCGAAATTAAAAATATTAAGCTCCGGATGAAACCACTATTAAATTGCATAGAAATTTATCTCTTGTAATGTTTTTAAATGTACTAAATAAAACTGAAAGTGAAATCTGCGTGCTTACTTCTTCAGAGTTCATATAAATATAAACTGCACCTCCGATTCCCTTTGAATAGTAAAAAGGTGCTCCAACAATAAGATCTAAATACCTGTAAGAAAAATTATAAAGATTTAGCCCCAATAGCAATAATTTACCCTTATTATTTTCATACTAGCTGCTGTAAAGCGACTCTTCCAGCATGGATAGATAAAAAAAAAGCAAAAAAAACAGAGAGAGAGAGAGAGAGAGAGAATGGCAAAAAATTATTCCAAGAAACTTTTACAAGATGGTACGTTTTTGTGTTTAATTTAAAATTATTATATAGTTTGTTATTCAGTAAAACATTTCCCTTTACAAAAAAATTTATGTATGCATAAAAAATTATTTATTTTTTAATGTTTAACAAATTTGATTTATACTTCAAATATAAATAATATCGCTTAAAAGTGCACATTTCCGACACTAATTTAATATTCATATAAAGTGGCTTTAAAATTGTTAAATAATTTTAAGAGAGAAACTTAGAGAAATAATATAATTTTTCCCGAAAATCTTATACTATAATATGAGGAATGGTTGCCAAGTCGAAAATCGCCACAGAATTAATAAAATCCGGTAAACTTGGGGGTCTGGGGTTTTTGGCCTGGCCACGAGGAATCGATTTTCGCCGGTTTTGAAGCACTACGGTCGAGCAGTTCGGAGTTACAGATAGGATATTTTCATACTTTATTAGTTCGCCATAATGGCTAATAGGTTTCAAGCGGTAACGTGCTGCCATCTATAGCCAATATGGCGAACTAATAAAGTTTCCAGAAGATGATCCGGAACTGATCTCGAAATGGATGATCCATAACCCGTGTGGTGATATGAACCCAAGCGCTCCGTGCATGGTCAGCAAACATGGAAGAGACCAGGGCAGATGGGGATTTCCAATGGAACATCAAGACATGACATCGCTGGTGGACGATGAAAAGCCGAGGTTTAACCGGTTATCTTTTCACCAATGGTTTCACAAATTTTCTTGTGGCATGTATTGTTTTGATAAATCACAATTGAAAATTTAAATCTTCGAGTTAGCTTCGATACCTGTTTTCTCCGAGCGGAGATCGGTCATCCGTTGGTTTATATAAAATCATTTTATTATCAACATCATGAAATAAAAAAAATATTGCAGAGGAATTGCATATAATTTAGATGAGTTTATGATTTTAACCAAATGAGACATAATAACAACAATTTTATGATTCATTAAAAAATAGAAACGCAATTGATTGAAATAGTTAAAAAAAAACATTAAATAATATTGGTAACATCGTAAAACTGTTAGGAAAGTATCTAAGCCTTGCGGTATCTTAAAATTCATTTTAAATGACTTTTAGAGATTTGTTGACATTTTTAGTTTCATAATAAAACTTAAAACTTATTGATTTCTTGATAAAAAATAATATAAATATAAATAATAACATCATTAAATCTAATATAAATTTAAGTAATAACATAAATAAAAATTTAAAGGATAGCATAATTAAATGTAAATTTAAATAATTAATTTCATGAATACAAATTAAATGAAAAGATGTTGATGAAATTTTGAGATGAAATGAAGAGCATGAAAAATCACATAGTTAACAACAAACATTTTAATTCAACTCGTAACACCAAATGGCATTGTTTAGGTGTTAATGTTTTGCAAGCTAATCGTCTCATCGACATGTAAATGTAATCCTGCTTAAATTTGTCTGGCAATGCGTTTATTTCTTTTTGTATGACATTTTCTTCACCAACACATTAAAAAAAATTAAATATCGATAAATTCTCCAATCATAAAAATAATAAAATATGTCTACTTAAGTACAACATTAAATTTTATCAAAAAAGTTTTCATGCATTACGTTATGTTAGAGTTTGTATGCAGAAAGATTTAAAATTCTTGTTATTAATATGATCCATAATCAAGAGAAAGAGAAATTTAATTAACTACTTTCTCATTGATTTATAACAAAAGTATTTCTAGGAAGAGAATTCAATGTTTTTCCGTTTCATTAAAAATATAGTTTTTAAAGATAAAATGGATTAGTAGTATTAACCAAATATAATTTATTATAGTATCAATATTTGAGATATGTACTCAAAGTAATTGTTTTCTTTAATTATTATGTTATTTTTAAAAATTAACTTAACATATTTAATTATGCAATATCATCGTTCTATTTCGGAGCAATGTGATTCCTATTATGAGATGAATTTCTCAACCCTCAGCTTTATTCAGATCAAAAGGACAATATCGGAGCAGGCACGGTTCCCCCCCCCCTCGTAAACTCCTACTTCATACCAGCGGGAGGAAATTTGATCTTCGACATCATATTTAATGCGATCCTGACTCTAAAGTGGAATTGACTATCGAATTTTAAGTCCTTAAGTCAAAATTTTACCATTAATAATGACTCCAAAACTTAGAAACAACCGATTTCTATTAAGAAAAAAGTGACTGTTTTGCAGATAAGACTATTTGACTTCGAGCTATGAAACTTGCCACATATGTACTCGGGGCATGTGGACAAGAATGGGAATGTGCATCTTGGAGAAATGTTTTTGAATTTTAAATAATTAAAAATGGAGCAAAATTTTGGTATTTTTCGGGAATAGCTTCTGAAAATATTCTTGCTCAAAAATGAGTTTTACAGCATTTTAAAATCAAAGACTGTCTCTCATGATGATAAGTACATTATAATTCGTACTTTGTACGTTATAAAAATCAATATCATTGAAGAAATTTTAATATTTGCTAAGATATAACTACTGAAAGTATCAATTTATGTATTAACTCTGTTAACCTTTCCTTAGACGAGCCTAATACAAAATAACAAAAACTTGTCCACAGTGAAACGGCATTTGGAGGCCGTCTGGCTTTTAGACTAGAAGGACGTGGGTTCAATATCCGCTTACAACAAAAGGGGCATTGCAGGTTCAATATTAATTACAGCAACAGAATTTACTATATGCAAGAGCCTAGTTTATCCTTCAGTGCCATCTGCCTTTTCCCTAATACAGCGTGAAGTTCAGAAAAAGGGACAACTACTTGTGTTATTAACCACAGTTGGAAATCAAGAGTTCTTTTTCAAAATTGCCGAGCAGCATTGAAGGGGTCGTTTATTTAATTGTAATGAATATACTGAAAAATGTTGTTCTTCTATAAATTAAATTCATTTTTTTTTTTTAATTTTAAAACACGAGTCTGAACCATAATGACATAGTAATGTTTTAAGCTTGTTTCATCTGCCTCCATTATTAAAAATATACGCTTTGATTACAGGAAATATACAAAATACGTATACAATGCATACTTAAGACAAACGGAATATTCATGCATATGAATACATTTATCAACAAATAAAAAATTATTATAAAATGAAGCTAAAAATATTTACTAAAATTAGAACAAAAAAGGATAAAAATGAAATTGAAATGACTGGAGATCGAATTTTTTAAAATGGTATAACTATTGTTTTTATTTGATAAAATATTCAGGAATTACTGAAGGGGGGGGACTTAAAGTTCCGATTAATTTCAAATTAATTAAGAATCAAATTATTTTTTTATAAAATCCTTAGTTAGTGAATGCCTGAATGATCCAAGAAAGAACCACGTACCGATTTTGCTTTTAAGTCCAACGGCTTGCACAACAGAGTTTTGTAAAAAAAATTTGTGTTCTGCGCCATGTAATTTATAATAAGTTTTTAACAGAATTAAAAAATCCAAATAGGTCATTTTAAAATATTAAACCTGTAACTTACCCATCACTATTTATATCCATAGCAGCCAATGAGTAACCATATGATGACGCAAACTGTTCTCCATCTAAAACCAATTCAGTGGAAAACGTCGATTCCATTTTATTCTTTCGGTAAAAGACAACCTGACCGGTTCCGTTACCTCTGGGAGCTCCTCCAACAAAACTGGTTTCATTTCCGAAAAATTTTCCAGTAGTTACAGACATTCCTGAAAGATTTTATTTTAGATCAAATACAAAATAAAGGGAATGCAGATAATTTTTATACATCAATAACATTCATAAAACAACTATAAAAACATATAGCAAAATGACGAAGACTAGTTGAATGGTAAAACTTTTTACAGTGCAATAATTAAATAAATTTCATAGTTAGTCAAATTTAGAATTATTTTCGATCACATATATCTGAATTAGAGATGATCTGCTGTCAATTTACAACTACCGTGGAAAAACACTTTAAGACTTCTCCATTTCAAAGGTTCATGAATAATATTTGGATAATTAGTCCACAAACGCAAAATTATTTACATGTTATAAATTAATTATCGGCATAAGACATAGGTGCCAATATATTTCGTAGCTTTTCAGAGGTGGGATGCACGAGGTACTTCTTATTCCTGTATGTCAAGCCACCAATGTCATCCCCGCATTAAACAAATCGGCGTCATGGCAAAGAGGTAGAGTGCCTTCCCCGTGATCTGGGTGTCCTAATTCAGGCGTGGTTGTTCTTCACCTATGTTGTATCTGCGAGGTGTGTGAATATTCCACTTCCTATAAAAATGGGTTCTGCAAACGAATGCGACGCATGAAGTAGCTTACTCTTGGCCTTAGACTTATTCTTGACCTTAGTTGGCACTACTGAAACAAGAAACGCTCTCACGGCTTAAAATTGTTGACTTCGTTAGCGGGCTTGTGTATGATGTGCCAAAAGAAATAACAACAATCACATTTAAATAGAAGCAAAAAAAAAAAAAATTAATAAAAGCAAAAAAAAAAAAAAAAAAAAAGAATGTAACGTTATGAATTCATGATGATATTCATTTAAGTATTGCCTATCATCTATAGTTAATAAATGATTTTTTTTATAATTTCCAAGTTTATGCTTTTAATTTAAAATGATTAAATTTCAAATTCCACGGCATTAAAATTGTATAAAAAATTATACCAAACATGCATTTCATAATAGTAGAGCAGACTTGGGTTTATTCAATTACATGGAAAGGTAAGATTTGTTTGAACTAATTCGATTAAAATTCAAGTGCTATGCCGATAGGAGTTTTATTAGTAAAAATGCACTGAACGAAAAGTGTGCAATTCGAATATAATGTAAATTAAAAGTTCTGCGTATAATAAAAATATGGATAAAGATAAAAAAATGTTATGCTACATAGTTACAACTTGATTTCCTGTATTCTATTGTTTCCATTTCTGCATTTTATAGCTATATTTTAACTCTTTTTTATTATTCAAAATTTGTTTTATTTTCAATATGGCAGAAGGTCATATTCAGTTTTAATAGCAACGATGTTTTTATTAAGCCATTTTTAACATAAGTATTTAATAAGTCCACGGATTTACTCTATTGCCTCATATAATTTCCCTGTGATATTTTTAAAATTAACCATTTTGATGAATGCATCGACATGGATATTTAAAAATAGTTGCATTTCTAGTATTAATCTTAAACAGGGTACAAAAGCATAATAACAATACCTAAATAACTGTATTTGTCCACAGGTGCATCATCGTCCAGAAGAGGTCCATAGTACCATGTTTTATCGTCCCTAATACCAAATTTCACACTATTGACGAACACTGTTCCTCTCCATGTGTATGGACCTGGAGAACCGATTACTAACTTGTGATCCTAAAAACAATATATACACTTAAAACAATATCATAGATTGTAAATATAGAGGACTAGCTGGTACCCGGCGCGTTGATGCCGCAGAAGAAATAATCTTGGGAATATTGTTTGAAATTTAAAATAACTGTTTTGTTTAATTAGGAATAATATCGTAATGAATATATTCATTGAAGTTGAATGATATTTAAAAGAGAAGTATCACTAGTTTTTATTCTATTGTTTTTTTTATTTTATTATTCATGAGCTTTAGTTTTATTTATTTATTTTATCTTTCCGTCTTCAGAAAAAACAAATTAATTTCTTGACTGTCCGACTCGTAGCATCCAGCATAGAACTGGTTATGTGAAAAAAAACTGTTGTTTCTCCTTCACGAGTTAATTTGATAATAATCCTTGATTAACAGATGATGTAAATAGACCCAAAAATAATTTTATATGTTGCATAATTTTATTATGCCTATAACCATCCAGCAAATGCAAGTAATAAATATTCAAAGTGTAATCACAATCCGATAAACGGTACGGCGGAGCATAAGAGACATACAGACAAACATTTGTTTCTATTTATGTAGATTAACTTGAAAAAGCTAAAAGTAAATGGAAATATATCGTATAGATTTTTTATATCTAGTTCTAACATCCTTATCTTCGTTATTCAATTGTTTAATTTGTTTATTTTCCTAAATATACAAAATTTATAACTTAGAAATGGTAGAAAATTTGATAATTTAAAGATCACTTACAGTATTTCGGCAAATATTTATTTCATAACACTGGATATTAGCGAATATTTTAGAAATATTTTCTTCTACTCAAAAAAGAAAATATGTATTTTTTTTAATTACTCGAATAAAAAAGAAAGATGTCAATAAATCTGAAAAAGCCAGATATAGCAAATTTATTCAGCAAATGAGTATGAAAAAATCAATGAATAGTGTTTCACATTTATCATAAATGTTTAATTCATTCATGATATTAACATCTCATTTTGAAGCAATACAAGGACAAATTAAAAAAGAACATCATATATTTTAATCATGGTTAAATGAAAAAAGCAAAACTTTAGATGGACCACACGTAAGTTGGCTTTCACTCAATACTAATTGGAAAGCATTTGTGATCACGTGGGATTTAGTGTGCATGATGGTTCAGATTTTCGATAAAATCTAGTTTCGAAACTGGGACCTACCGACTTGAAGACATTACGATCAAGTTACCGAGGTTCAAAAAATTAAACCCGAGTTTGTTGAAGAGATCATAACATGAGGTTTGCAAAGAAATAAAATGAATTATTACCAATTAAATAATTTGCAGTTGCACCTTATTAAAGACTTTGGAGTCACAATTAGACATATATGCCTCAATACAACAAACATTAATTTAAATATGATAAATAACCATACATCGATTTTCAATCAGATATTTTAAACACCGACATTAACATAATTTTAATTCTAACACATTTAAAAGTATAACAGACTGCCCAATGGATTTTGTTTAGGCAATAAAAATATTAAATCTAATTACATGTCATGCATACTTCTGATATGTCTGCACTGGTACCAGCCTGGCAGTAGCCAAACTGCTCGTGTGCCTTCGCTACTGGACGGTTGAGGCAAGGCTCCCATTCTCTGTGGTTGGCCAAAGTCTGGCTGAGAGAATAGCAGATTCCAAGACCCCACTGGTAGTCAGGACCCTTTTTAATGTACCGGTGAGCACAAGCCTGCAAATTAAAATACAAAATATTTCACAACTTGTTATTTTGCAGGAAATATTCATGTTTTATTATAATTATTAATGGAATAATAAAAGGAATCCTTAAGGTATCCGACTACATTCGAAGGAAAATTTTTCAATAACTCGATTTTACAGAAATTATTTATGGTTTTTATATGTATTGTCAATAATAAACACTGTAAATACTAAAACAATAATTTGAAAATATAATATTTGAAAAATGGAAAAATTTGTAACCAAATTTAATGAAATTTAACCGAAACGATTAACACTCTACACAAAGTAGTAACTCAACAATCCTTATTTTTCTTTGTATACAAGTTATAGAATATAATAATGAATGAAATAAACCAAAATCTAAGAAAAATTTTGACATGCAAAGAAGTTATGGGTAAAAGTATGCGCGTATATGCATTTTTACAATAAATTTACAACTTAATTTTTCTAAAAAATTACTGTAAATGAAAAAAGTCTTTCATCTACAATAAAACTTTCGGTTCATTTCTTTGCCCATATTATTTAAAACACATGCTGAAATTTGTAATCAAATAACTCAATTAGTTTTGGGGATATCATGTTAACGGTAAGGAATTTGTGTAAAAATTAAAATTTTGAGAAAATTGAAGTTAAAGACTGACTGAACTACAAGAAATAATAAGAATTTTAAAAAATCGCCAATGTGGTAGATAATCAGTGTTTTTAACGTAGTCGGATACCTTAATTCGCCAATGTGGTAGATAATCAGTGTTTTTAACGTAGGCGGATACCTTAATTAAATAATATAATCTTGGATAGAAAAGTAAGATCAATTTTAAAAAATAAACAAATTTTGATATAAAAATGTCCAGGACCATTAACAATTTGTGGTTCTATAATCAAATTTTCAAATCACAAATATTTTTAAATGATTTAGCGTATCCCGTATCTATAGTTGATAAATATCATTCACACATCTGCAAGTAATAAACCTTCTGACCTACAAGTTTATTTAACGTCTTTCACTCATGGAATCTAACCCTGTATGAGTGGAAACTGATGTTCAAGCTATAGGCGGACTAAAAGACCTTATATCACTCATTATAACACTTCAGTTGTTCAGGGTATAACAGAAAATTTGTAGGGTATTTAAAGCCCAAACGTTTTACAAAAAATGTTTTATAAGGATAGCAATAATGAGAATTAAGAGATAAAGTGAAGATTGTATTTCTATATATTTAAATGGACTTTTGAAAAATCAAATAAGAATATATATTCCATATGTTAGGAGAATACCCCAGGCGGGTAATCATGAGTATACGGGTGGAAATCAAAGGATAAGTAAGCGGGTTCTCTTATCTCCTGAACATTAGCAATGATTTGGGATGAAATTATTCTATTCCGACGACGTTTCTCCGGGTAGGTCCCGGCTATGGCAGGTATTTAGCTATAGCCGACGGTGATTGTTAAGATATCCGTTCTGAGTTCCAAAGTTACAGCAGCAACGATATTATGCAAATTACCAAAAATGTTTAGATAAGACGGGGTTTGGTCTTTTGTCAATGCATTAGAGAATTAACCACAAAGACACTTTTCACAGTTTTTAGCGAAAGCTAGTTACCAGAAAGGGTAGAGAAATTTCAGATTACCAATGGCAGAATTTTAAATATTCTACAATAAATAAAATCATTAATTCTTCATACGATTGAAGATGTAGCGCAAAATGAGATAAGATATGCAAAATGGGATAAGAACATGCCAATATGGTGTTGTATCACGCAAGTGCGATAAAGCATGATATAGTGACAGTTATATACAAACTAACAATGTAAGCATGTATCTTCTTAATTTACATCAAATTAATGTAATGCCATGATTACATACAGTGACTTTTACTATTACCCAATAAAATGAGTGAAATAAAAACTATATTTTTTTTACGTTCATTACGCCATCTGATAAAATACTATTTCATTCTACAGCATCACTCTATTCATATGAAGCAATTATTTAATTTATTTACCTTGTTCTAAATGCTCATAAATCAAGAAAATAATAATAATAAATGTAAACTCTAATAATGAAAAAAACATTAAGCGTGGAAAGATTTCAAATGCAATCGATAAATGTCAATGTAGTAGCAAAGATACATTAACAAAACATTCACACACAGATTATTATAATAATTAACATCGTGAGAATTTGAATCGTGCTCTTCAAATGTAAAGGATTACAGATGATAATTATTACCAAAACATAGCCTCCAGGACCTTGACTTTTCACAGTAACTCCAAGCCATTGATCATCTTTAATCACATCTTCTTCGGGGGCTACAGAATAAAAGAACAAAATTATGAAAACGCATATAAAATACAATCTAATGAATAAACGAATTAATTGTATATGCAACACTTTTTCACGTTAATTAATCATAAAAAATTAAAACACAATAATTACAGTTTATGCTGTTTAAATAACTAGATTCATGAATCCCTTGCGGTTCATAATTGAATGATTATATTAATTTTTAATCATATAAGAATATAAGTTTCAAAATTTGAAATGAAGAATACATTTTTGGTGATTATTTCTTGCACAAAAAGAACGAAAGAATGAAATATGATGATGAAATATGAAATAATACATGAATGATAATATATGACATATGATGAATAAATTATAATAAAACGAATAAAATTCATTAAATCAAGTTCGAATGTGAAGAAAGAAATCTACTGATAAAATAAAAATGAAAGCTTTTTCACAAATAACTTGTGCCTCCTGCTTTTTAAAATATACCATGAGCGTCTTTTTATGTTTTTTCTTCCAAAAATAATTATGTCCGCAATACAAAGATACAAAAGAACTCTTGTCAGGAAGACTTTTCTAAATTGTACAATGAATGATATTTATAAATGTTTTTAAGAAAAATGATAAAAAGTGCGAAATTTATCCATCAAGAGAGAGGGATACATAGAATAAATTTTTTTAAGTAATATTCCGTCTTGTAACTATGGGATATCTGTTTGGCTGGCTTCCTAGAAATGTTGAAAGTTTTCATCTGAGTTAGCATTTCACATTTAGAAGATGGATGCTCATGCCTCGATTTCAGAAGAAAGAGAATCGGGGATTCATGAGTCGATTCTATCAACGATACAGCTTGTAAGTGTCCTAGAAACATATAATTTTCGATAATAGTTTGAAAATACGCAAGTGGCATGGAGAAGCTAGGAAAAGGCCATTCTATCTCAAATGACTCTTCATCTGACTGGGATCAAAAGTAGGCGG
The DNA here is from genome assembly GCA_026543055.1 of Argiope trifasciata. Taxonomy (NCBI): domain Eukaryota; kingdom Metazoa; phylum Arthropoda; class Arachnida; order Araneae; family Araneidae; genus Argiope; species Argiope trifasciata. Next base: position 200,385 of record JAPMOQ010015521.1, on the reverse strand, counting down.
TTCGGAACCATGTAATTTGATCAAAATTAAGTGGATCAAATTATATGATTCAAAAATAGTTACAAAGTAACCTCAAACTGGAATACTAATCGATCAATAATCAATCAAATTATTACAAAATCCGTAATAGTAACGTTAGAAGCAACACTGTAGGTTTACATGTCCTCACGTATGATATGCATGACGGATGAGTGGCGTATCTCTGGTGATGCATGTTCATTTAATTGAGGATTAAAATTAAAACGACGGTTTCGAAACAATTTTCATGTAATTTCAAAACGAAATGCCGATATCAATTAAATCTTTATGAAACTCAACCACACTAAAGTGAACATGGCATCATTGGAGACAAATGTCCTTTCTTGGTGGTGTGGTGCTTGATGTATGATGTTTGATATACCATCTCATATAACATTATGTTCATTTGCTTTTGTTTCAAAATTAGGAGGGTTGTCTTAAAATAGTTCTTATGCAATTTCATCACGCGACGTCAGTTTGAACTTGATTTCAGTCTATAGACATGGCAGTTCAAGTGGATGGGGATACAAATTAATGAAGGAACAGTTCAACAAGGCATGAAATCGGTAACAAAACTCAATACAGACATTCATGCACTTACGTACGTTTAATTTTTCATAATTTAAATAAGCATCAAAATATAAAGAGTACTATTTATGGTAAGGCATTGTTATTTGGGGAATGGACTATTAATAAGGCGTTGTCTTTGTTATTTGAATTCTTCATCGTGGTTAAAAATAAAATTAAAAATATATATATATTTAAATATGATAATATATAGATAAAAAATATAAATTAAAAAACCCCGCAATGTTAATTTGATTAAATCGACCTAAAAAAAGTAAAATTTCAGTTCATACAAAATTTAAAGAAAATGTTTCATTAATAGATTTTTTTACAAATTAGTAAATGATTTTAATACTGAATTTAAAAAAAAATTGGAAAGTTTTTTAAAAGATAAGGACTGTATTTCATATTTTAAATAAAATATTCAGCAGTATTTTATCGATATTTTTCTTCCAAATTTCACCTCCAGCTACTTTTCGTAGAAGCTGAAGAAATAAGACTGCATAATAAATTTATGCAGTCGAGGATGACAGTCAAAACATCATTTTGTAATCAGTTTTCTGTTCTGATAATTTATAGCTCACATTCTAAATAAAATATTTGTTTCTTGATCGAAAAATCTCGAAACTTGCAGCTCCAGCAAATTTTAACACGACTTTGTTATGCAATATAATGATGCATTGTTTTCTAACTGAATAGAAAATCGGACATGAATAATTCCGATTGTTTAAATGCAAGCTTATTTGTCAAATATGCGGCAGCGGTTAGCAATAAACTCGTCATTGAAATATATACAGATCGATCTTTTGTTTCCACTTTATTCAATGTCTGAGCAGGACTTCATTATTATGTGTCTGCACAATTTAATTCAACAACACTTTGGTAGGAAATTTAACTACTAACTAAATGAAAAATTTATATTATAATACAGAACTCAAAACATGAAATTCTTAACTTTTCATGACTTGTATAGGTTTTCAATCTTGCTCTTTAATAATATATCATTTATAATGTTGTTAGTTTTGTTGTTTATAAATATGTTATATTAATAACGTGTTAATTCATAAAAATACATAGTTTTATAAATTCATTATAAAATAAATTGAAACTCAGTAAAATATCCGCACTTCTACCACACAGGTCCTTGGTTGAATCCTCGGGCCGCGGTGGCCGGGTGGTAAGGTCTCGGCTTTGGAACCGGAGGGTTTCAGGTTCGAGACTCGATTCCACCGAAGATCCGTCGTGTGAGGGGGTCTCTTGCACGTTGAAATCTGTGAGGCCAAACGTCCTCCCGCTAGTGTGGTGTGGTGTGGAGAGAGGGGTGCCACTTCAGGTGTCGTCCTCGTCATTGACTGTGGTTCAAAATTACGAGGTCCGTCCCAAAATAGCCCTCGTGTTGCTTTAAAACGGGACGTTAATATAACTAAACTAAACTAAACTTGGTTGAATCCTCGGACTGGGCAAGGTTGGCTTACATCTCTTCAGCGGTTCAATAAGCTAAGGACCATGCATGCTTGGGAACCAAACACTGGGGGTTCCGCTTTAGGCTGACCACCAAACAGCGACATATGCCTTCCATACCAGGGCCATCAGTAAAGAAAGCAGTTATGAGTAATATAGGTCTTAGACTACATAGGCCTGACGTGCCATTGAGTGTAGTTTTTATACAGTAAATTCTCACCCCCATCTCTTACTAGTTATTTTTTTCTTTTTTAGTCTTTAATTTGTAATTCATTGTTAAAAATATAATGGAATCTTAAAAACATTTTTTTTTTCAAATTCACTACTATTTGGCATCACTAATATAGAATCACATTTTGATTAGATTAATAGATTGCTAATGATAGATCTATTAAGAGATAGATTGCTAATTAAATTATATCTAAAAATGCCTCTTACCGATAATACACGGACTTATGTAGTTTTAAAACTCTAGCACAATAACAAAACAAAAAGCACAATAAGTGAAGAAAAACAATAACAAAAAGAAATGATGAAATTTAAGGTAACAGGTATTAAGAGCCTTTAATTTTAAGATATAGCAATATTTTTGATTAAAGTGTTCATTTTTTTCTTTCTCAAACAAACCTTTATTATTTATTTTATTATCTATCTATTAATTTCTATATCAAATACATTTAATTGTAACCACTGAAATAAATACGATATTCTGCTCATAATTAATCTTTTTGTTTTGTTTTTCAAAATTGTGAAATTACTTATTAATAAAACACACTGCTCCTGATACTCAAAAACATTCAGCTGTAATACATGAAGTATCTTAATTATTAATTAGATAGGAATAAATAAAATGTTTTATCAGTACTGAGGGCGAGAGGATGAAATACTTACGATCGTCTTCGTTTTCTATATTGATTTGCTGGCAGTCTTTGAACCACGTGGTGATCGGACATCTATACACAGCTCCGGAATGGTTTGTACCTGGTTGACTAGTAGAAGCACGGGGAGATCCCACCAACAAACTGTAACATACAAAAAACACAATTAACTTACATTATAATACAACATTATTTGAAAAGAAATAATACTATTTAAAGAAATAATAAAAGCAATAAAGCTTTTTAGCAGTTCTTTGAATTGTGTGAAGTAATTCTATTCATCAGAAATCAAGACGTTAGGAAAAAATGCAAAAACCTTTACTTTTTAAATACTAGTTTTTTTAAAAGTTTTTAAAAGCAGTTTTAAATATTTTCTATTTTTTAGTCCATAACACAGTTAATAAACCATCACTCGAATTATTATGGAAGTTTGAAATAATTTTTTCTCAAATTCACTACTAGATAATGCCTCTAATATTGAAGAAAAACCGAATGAAATTATCTGTTTAACGACAATTATGAAAATATTAAGGTATTGTATGAATATTGAAAAGCCATAACTGTATCGAAATTTGAACCCTCAAAACATAAAGAGTAATATCATTTGTAAGTTTTCATTTTTATAAGCAATGGGGAAAATTCGAACTAAATCAAAGCAATTCATGAGAATATACAAGGTTTTTAAAACCAGTTATAAGAAAGAAAGCCTTTACAGATATATATTAAGATAAGACATGCAGTTTAAGAAGCATCATCTTATTGTGTACTTCATAACAATCATTACAATCGCACAGAGGAAAATATCAGAATTATTTTTCATCAAGGTTAATATCAGCGTAAGAAAACATAATTGAAATTCAGATCTTTTCAAAATCCATCCAAAGCCCTCAATCTCAAAAACTGCACAATTTATTTCATCAATTTGCAGCTGCATTTAATTAAACGGAATGTTCAATGTTCATTTTTTAAAATTTAAAACAATCATTTTTTGTGTTGCGATAAGAAGCAATTCAAAGCTGGTTGATATGACTATCAGTATGCTGAACGAACAGCTGGTCATTAAAGCAGCTAGTTATAAATATCAATTTTTGACAAATCTTAACATCTTTCTTGAATAAAATATCTGCTAAAACATACAAATAAGACTTCTTTTTTATCATAAGCAATCCTATAAACCAACAACAGAATGTAAAAAAAATAATAATAATAATAATAATGAAATTCTTTTCTTATTTGATTGGAACAAGAGCAGCAGAAATTAAAGAACCAGACATTACGTCAAATTCGCTCACAAATTTACGAACTCGCCCATTCGTTCATTAGAAAGGAGAGAGGGGAACGAACACGTTCAGGAAGTGCCTAATTGTAGTTGATGATGATTGTTGCCAACCGTCACTGTCACTTTCTCGGTATTCGTCGGAAAACCGCCTTTGACACTGCTCAGAAAAACATAAAGTATGCTCAACAGGGTGCTCTTTAGTTTTTACATCAAATGTTTCAAACGTGATTCACAGCATTCAGAAAAAAAGAATCCAAAATAATGGCCATTTCTGTCAGTGTTCATGAAAAAAAGTATGTTTTTTTCCGAAAGAAGTTGTCAGAAACGTTGAAGAGGGCATTCATGTATGAACTCTGGCGTACAATTCGTGGAAAAAAATAGCTTTAATTTTAGAGACGGTGAATATAATAGGCTTAAAGAACAGCACGTTTGGCACCAATTATTGTCGGTTTCGTTTAGCGATTTATACAAAATCAAATCAGATGACAAAAGTAATGGCGCATGTCACTTAACTGTCTTGACGCGTTTTTAACGATATACAAGTAGGCTTTGAAATGAAAAAGGTTCGGTGAATTCGGCGTGTATCACGTGAGCATAAATTGAATTCATTTTATCTCCAGAAAAGACATCGAGATCTGTTTATCTAAAATTGACTTGAAAATCTCCCTAAGTAATAAGTTTTAATAACTGACAAGAGATCTCTCCAATCTCTCCGTTAATAACTTATAAACTGATAAAAACAAAACAAAAAGTATTCAATTATTTCAGTAATTATATAACATACAATATGTTATCAGCAAATAAGCACGAATTTTATAAACATGTCTGCTCCAAATTAAACTCGAAAAATGTGAGTTTGCATTTCATGTGCCATGCTTCATAAAAATACTGAATTTTATAACAAACGACGTTTATATTGAAGATAAGTACTGACAAGAATTCTTGTATAACTTAAAGTTCTACTTCTTAAAAGCATTACTATCAATAATATTTACTCATTTTTAAATAATTATATTTACATTATTATAATTACTGTATCATCATGTCTTTCAGCAAACATACTAAATGCGTCTTAAGAGTTGACAGTTAAAATTATGGTTTACTTTAGAGATAAAATTTACATTACTTACTTTTGAAAACGCAGTGGTTTCTTTTTCGGAAGATTTATTTCGAAGAAACACGGAAGAGCAATTTTTTTCCTTTCGCGCACTTTTTTTAAATACAGTTTTTAGTTTCAATTCTTGTTCTTCTGTTTTACTCAAAATTTATTACTGACAAAGGTCATCTTGAATTTAAAACAGTCCAAGAAAGCATGAAACGATTATGATGAATTCCTAATTCATAAAACGTTACGCTGGCCAGATGGTGAAGTCTTGGTTTGGGGACCCAAGCGTTCGAGACCTAACTTCACAGAAGAATCGTCGTGTAAGCGGGTCTGGTACATACTATATCAGTTGGGGCCAAATGTCCTTTAACTGGTGTGGTATACACATGAGTTGTGGACAGGATTCCCAGCTCATGTGTTATCCTTATCATCTGATCACGATCTGATCACTAGACATAAAACATTTAAAAATAGTATTTAATTTATTGATATATGAAAAATTCGGATTCTTCCATTAAATATATAAGAGATCTTTTTTTTTTTCACTCTCTTCCCATCTTTCACATGATTCACCAAGATAATTATATATGACATATTCAGATATTATGCCATTGATGCAAATGATTTTTATAACGTGAATTATATCTCAAAACTTTTATATGCGTTAAAAGTTTGAGCCAATGCGCCGCTTCGATTGAAACACTCTTCCGAATATAATGCTTTTCAAGATCTTTCGTTCAGGCTAAATTAGTATATGAATTTAAAACTTGTCTCCGTATTTTATGATTATAGCTCATATAGAAGTTACACAAGGACTTGATGAAATTTACAACGTTTGATGGGCTCTTGAAATAATAAGTATATATTTCTATTTTTATTTAATCATTATTATAAGATTAACATGTGCAAAAGAAGTCGGATTTCCAAAATGTGACCTCTTAGGGCAGCTTCGATTGTAGAGAAAGAGATTCAACTGTTTAAGACCCGATTCTACGAATGATCAGCCATGAATATCAGCATGGTGCAGATTAAATCTGTTGAGGATTATAAGTATAGTCTGAAAAAGCTTGTAAATTCTCATTACCAGATCATAGCTCAAAATTGCAAACTCTGCACCAAGAAAGCTATCATATGCTTTTAATAGGTGGTTTCAATCAATCAAATTAAACCACACATAATCAATTTTTAAATGGAACAACCGTCAACAAGGTCCGAGTTCTAATATAATTTTTCAAAGAAATATTGATCTTCAATAGGAAGTTTCTTTTAAGAAAGAATAATGAATTTCATGTAAAAAGAATACATTTCAAAATAACTTTTACCACACGGCATATGAATTTTTTTATCTAGCATAGTATACCAGTAAACAAATAAAAATAATAACTGAAAAAATAAGTACACAATTTTTTTTAATCTTGATAATTATATTCACAAAACTCAGAATACATACTTAGGGGTATAACAGCTTGACTTCACAATTTTATGAGAAATACAATGTTCCAAATATTCCATCTCAGATTTAACCAAATACTGCATTAATAAACAGTTTGATTTTTCTATCCAAATATATATAAAGGAAAATTCTTCACTTGTCGTTAACAAAAGGGTTGGAAAAAGGACATAAAAAAAAAAAGAATAATGCTGCATCTTGAGCTATAACATTCTTCTTAAGGAGTGACGATGCCATTAAGGGTACTTGGGCGCCAAACGATTAAGAAGGTCATCGGGCGAAGACGTGCTCGAAGCGACCCGCAAGATGAATCGTCTGCTACAAGTGGCTCGTGGCACCAATTGCTTTGCTCTTGAGTAACAGCACAGAAATATAACAAATGGACTTTCACTCAGGTCAGAGTGCTTGGAAAGGTGCCGAATAAATATTAAGTAACTCCTTCAGCCACGTATTTAACCGGTCAAAAGGATGAGAAAGTCTTGCATAATGCATAGGAAGTCCCTGTTATGCATTCTCCAATAACCTGTTGACCGCTCATTATATCGCAAACAGTACAAAGAAAAAAGAAAAGGTAAATTTTGTTAGAAAGACTTGACATGGGAGACGTTTGGTCCATCCAGGCATTTTAAGAACATAGAAAGAGTAAATAAATAATAAAACGAATGCCTAATGTTTGGGTTTTTCAATAATAACAGTAGTAGGCAATAATATTCTATAGTAGCAACGTTGAGTTTTCGGTTCTATAAAAAAAAAACTCAGTATTTACTATTATCAACTGCTGTAGTTGAGTTAAGTCATTTAAATAAAAATATTCAAAGTTAATAGTTAAAAAGAAGACAAAAATATTAATTTACACAGATTGGAAGCAAATATAAGAGATCAAAGCAATAAAATTTTACACAGATAATACCAAGATGGAACAACTAAAATAATTAATTTTTGTAATTTATTATTTTCCGAACATCCAAAATTTTTCAATAAATATCAAGATTTCTTATTTTGTACATCTGATATTAGTTTAACAAAATAATCAAATCAGTAAAAAATTAAGTTCATTTAAGCAAAAAGAATTTTTTTTTAAATGATGAATCCGGCCAGAAGACTTTCTCGAGGGCCATCCTCAGGCAAAGATTCAAACAAGGAACTTTTTTCTGTGAAAGATCTGACTATCGTCCAAAAACATTGACCCTACGCGACCCTAAAATCCTCTGAAATCCTTCGTTTGAATCCCTGTGTTTCTGTGTTTTAGTAGTAGCAGCATTAACGCTTTCTAAATACAATTGCATTTTTTTAAGTTTGATTCAAAATTAATTTTTAATTGAAATTTCATAATGTTTGTATTTTTTATTATTTCTGAATAAAATAACGTTATATAATTATTTCAATCAGCAATTAGTAATGATATGACGAATATATGGTCAATATCGGAGGAATTTTATAGCAGCTATCTCTATATCAAGTTATTTATAAAAGAAATATAAACAGACTCATGCAATAACAATATTATCAAAAAATCCTTCAGAATGCTATTTATCATTCTACCCTTCCTATCTCTGTATTTATTTATCCAAAAATGTATCTTAATGCTTCAGAATCCTCGCCTATCGGCAATAGAGTGATTACAATAACATTGACAGTCCCCATGAGAAATGGGCAATTTTGAGCATATCATATTTCATAGGCAGGATATTCATTTTGTGTGTGTATTTATAGCAAATTAAGCGTATCTTAATAGATCAAAATCTCAGCATATCAGCAATAGGAATGACTGAAATAATACTGATAGACCCCATGACAAATGAGTAATTTTGTGCATATCAGATTACATTGAAAGGACATTTATTTCTGCAAACTGTATGTGAGGGGGAAGAGAGGATATATAGCTATTTCATTAAAGAGATTGCACTGTATTAGAGATTCCCCTCCTATTCCAAATAGTGTGGCACCGAACAGAAAGCTTTACCAAAAATATTGCAATGTTAAATTTAATTCGATGTGAAATGAACAGCAGATAAGAATAGGATTTTTCGTGTAGATGAAATTCATTGTGAATAAGGAAAATATTTGATTGACACAGTTTAACCTTTAATATCCATGCAAAAGCAGAATTTACTAAAATTATACTTTAATTAAAGGATTTGAATAGTTTTTTTTAATTTTGTTTTTATTTCAATTCAAGTGACTAAACGACTCGTATCAGAAAAAGACATCCTAAATTCCTGACTTTTGGATAGTAAATAATAAAAAAAAAATTATAATTAGTTTCTGATTAATTATTTTTCAATTTATTTCGATTCATCTGTACAAAATATGGTCTAATTTTTCTCAAGATTAATGGCACTTAGAATATTTTAATCGCCGTTCAATGAGTATTTGTTTTAAGCATTCCCTGAAGTATTAGTTAAAGCCCCCAAAAGTTTCGAACAGAACAATCACACATGTTAACTAAATTTTCTGATTTGACTTCTCAAAACACATAGAATAACTTCCCAAATTAAATTTTATAAAACCAAGTTACTTTATTTAGATTTCATATGCACTAACTTTAGAAAAATATGCATAACTAATTAGTCATTTTTTACATTATTTTTTATCGCAACCATAAAAGGCAAATAAATTAATTCAGTCCTTTCAAAAGACCATTTGTCAACAATGCAAATAAAGTTTTTAAAGTCCTTTTTTTATGTTTATTTTAGATTTAATTCTACATATAATTACAGATGTATATGTGTAAATAAAGTTGCGGTTGAATTTTATTTCCCTTGAAATAAATTTTGGACTTACAAATAATATTTGTATTATTATTTACTTATTTCTTAAAATGTCCCTACATTTTTTAGTAACAGAATATTTTAATTTTGTCTTTAATTATCATCATTTTTTTTTTATTTTCAAGATTTTTTTCATTTATTACAGAATTTCTCTTTTTGTTATTTCACGATTTACTAAGAGAACGCAATTCGATGATTTATTATTTATTATCTCATGTTAATATAAATGAAGAAAAACATTTAAAGCAGATTGTTCACTATGATAATTATGTTAAGTTTGCTATAATAACTGCATCGACATTATATATATCTTGATGAAATTTGGTATACATGCTTTTCAAGACCGAATTAAGTTCACTGTCGTCAGTCTAAAAGGAAATTTAAAAATGCCTTCAAGCTATATTTACAAAAAACATTTCACAAATGTGCCTTTTCACGTTTGAAAACCTAAAAAATTACCTTTTTAATGATATCAGTTTCATTTTTCTCTTACTTTAATAATATTTTTAATATTAATTTTACATACAATTTGTAGTATTATTTTTATTGCGAGAAATTCAAACTTGTTATATTATTCTATAAAACCATTTAATCAATAGTTGTTTTTAACAATGTTAAAATTAAGATTTAAATTTTTTCTCTTACTTTAAAAAGAAATTCCTCTAGTATATAAACTATTTCTATCTTCTGCAGACCGATTTCATTAATAAAATATTTTTTTCTATCTTATACAGAAATAAGATGAAAAAACAAATTCATTTCAAATTAATCGTTTTATCAGTCAGAAAATATATTATTCGAGGGCGAGCAAGTTGGTTTCTAAAGGCAGCAAGAAAAAAAAGAGCAAGAGCAATTTAAATAAGACAAAAAAAGCACATAAAAAACCATAAAGTAAAATATATAATCATGAAGAGCAGTTTCTTCAGACTTTTAAAAGTTGTAGAGGAAAGGTTATAAGTCACTGATCCATATTAATTCAGTTCCGTGTTAATTAACCTGAGCCAGGCAAATAAATAGCAAACTAATTAACTGACAGAAGAAACATGGGAATAATTTATTGAGAATGGATTATCTGAGATTCCATTTCGTTAAAATGCAAATCTGAAAGAATTGAAATAATTTATTTACATAGGAAACCAATCTTCCCAAACGAAGATTTCTGACCTTTATAATTATTAATTAAGAGACAAAAATTGCATTTAAAAACTAGTCATTTCAGATTCACACACTAAATTCCATGTAATGTAATTAAAAATAAGTTCTTAAAATACCTTCTGTAATTACTAATTAATATGATTAATTTTGTGGCTATCCAACTGTCAATAACTGACAGATACTCATTTTTTTGGTAAGATGTAGCAAGCATAAAATAAAGCTTTGTTTTTATTCTCATCATACATATAACTGCTAAGTCATCTGGAAACGAGTTTTGGAAATCAGTTTTTTGTAAATGACCCAAAATTATAATTAAGACATATAAGCTCAATCTATTTAAATTTTTTTCTGGATTGCTTTCATCTTTTTATAATAATTTTCATTCTGACCTCAAAATTATAGAATCAAAAAGGAAGCGTAGGTTTAAACAATTCTATTTCAAGTACCTTTTTTTATTTTAATAAATAGTTAGGGCATTCGTTATTATCATTTTCTCAAATATAGAAGATCTATAAGAATTCTGAAATATCATAACAACATCAAAAATCGTGAAAAGGGGTGGGATTCATTAGTTTGTTAATTTTTCAAAATCCCAAAACAGTTCCAAACTAATCAGCAACTCTCCCAGGAATTGTGAAAACAATTTAATCCGTTGTGAAAGAGATTAGAAATGTCTGCATAACGGAATGGTATAAAGAATATTAGAATATATAACATATAAAATAAATTCGTCAATTAAAAATAAGTTAATTTCAGAATTCAGATTGAAAAAGAGGAAATAATTTTATTAAAAATGAAATTCAGAAGGAATTATGTTTTAACTCTTCACTGCACATTGATCAGGAGTTTTTTCCACGCTAAAAGCAAATACAGCATTTTTTAGAGTAAAAGATTAAACTATTTAATTATTATTATTACATTATTTAAAATTTGGAATGGGAAAAGAATTTTTAGAATTGAAAATTTGTATTTTTATTTCTTTTGTGTGCATTTTTCTGTTATATATGAGCCTCCAATGCAAAATCACTTCCTATTTTGAAATTTAAAAAATCGTGCGCTGATGGGTTTATTGTTTTTTCCTATTTAAATTTGTATGTCAAGAGGGATCAAGCCACTTATATATAATTATATGTTCTATTATATATATATGAGTGTGTGTTCGTGTTACATTCCACTTCTATGTTCTAAAAGTCTTAGTGAAAATTGGAGACAATTTACTATAAACATCATACAAAAAAATTGTGTATTCCTACAAATCATAAATTCGCGCATTAAAAATAAATAAATATCAGATTAAAATAAAAATGAAAAATAAATGAAAAGGGAATTTTTTTTTAAAAATTAGGAATCCAATTATATTTTAGCCCTTCATTATATACTTTTCAAATTTGATTATTTTTTATATTATAAATAAATAGGGCACTCTTTTTAGAATAAAATATTAATTTAGAATTTTTTGAAATAGAATTTGAAATTTAAAACAAGAATTTTTGCAATAGAATTTAGAATAGAAAATTTTTGAAAAATTGTATTTTGACTTTTTGTATATATTTTTCTATTATATATCAGCTACCTATGCCAAAAACACTTCTTATTTTGAAATTTCAAAAAATCATGCATTGAAGGGCTATTCATATTTACATACGTTTGTTTAACCAGAAAGATCAAATCACTGATGTTATGACCAATTTTGATAAAAATTGAGGATTATTTATAACAAATGTCATACACACACACAAAATCATGCACTCCCCAACTACTTTTTCAGTAGCAAATCCAACAGCTACTTTTTAAAATGAAATAGTGTCACCCACTGGAGAAAGAGCATAAAAATATACTGCACGGGGTAAATCCAGGCGCGTCGGTTGCCAAGGCAACTGGATTCTCGTCCCATGTAGCAACATCAGTAATCCCAAAACGAGCTCACCGTATTACATAAGGATATCCTCCGCTTTAGCCCCACGTTCCTTTTTTCCATTTACTCCTCCCTCCCAATCCCTCAACTCCAAGGGAGATCTTCTCATCTCCAAATGTCAGATCTCTATCTCAAATGCGTGTGGGATTTGGGTGGATGTGATAGGCTCGTGACAGACACGACAGGGGTATGTGGGATATGATTTTCTTCCCAGATGTTTCAATTACAAAAGGATAGATGTTTATTTGGAGAGTTTTTTTTTGGTGTGAGGAAACTGGAAAATGAAATAGATAAATGTGGTTTGAAAACATGTTATATTATGGATATTTATAAAATATAATTGCGGAATGTAAATTAAAAGGCTTCTTTAATAAAATAGGCACAAAATTGGGGGGGAAGTAAAAATGAAAAGAAAAAGGGAAGATAAAATTTCATTAATTAATGGATTTTCGTTTTTGATATTGAGACTTTGTCTCTATCACAAGACTTTTTTTTTAATCTAATGAATGAATTTTCACAAATTAAATGAATGAATCATCATGACCTGAATTAAACATTGTACAACATTTAATTATCACTTAATAATTTACTGATATTATTTTACTTATTATTTATATCACTATAACACAGTTAAACCGCTTAAGTGCATTCCAATTTAAATTCAAAGCAGCTTTTTTTCATGATTCTTTTTAGCATCCAGATATTATGATTTTGAAGAGATAAGGAGAAGAAGCATCGGCGGTTCGGTCATTCAATTCATCCCGAATATCAAAGAAGGACAAAGGTTATTCTTTTTGGCTAAAAATTTACAATTAAGGCTTTTATATTGAATGAAATAAAATTTCCAGCATTTAATAATCTCTTTGAATATTGTAAAATAATACCTCGAAGCATCATCAAAGTTTATTTACGAAACTACACGCGTAAATTCTGGATCACCTGTTTTTAAATGTAATTAGAAGAATGGGAATGTCTAATCCCAGCCTCTCATAGATTTAAGTTCCTTTATTAACTTTAGAAATAGAAAATTTATCAGTGATAAGTATACTTTTGGATGGAAATACGACAATGGTAGGTAATATTCTTTTTCCCCCAATAAACTGCCAAATATTGAAACATATCGACACGCACAGTTTTTTTTTACCCGGAAAGGGGACAGTGGCCTGGTGGTGAGATCTTGTCTCCGCGACCGGAGGGTTTCAAGCTAGAGACTCAATTCCACCGAAGAACTATCGTGTAAGTGGACTTGGTGCATGCTAAATCCGCCGGTGTCAAATGTTCTCCATGTTAAAACTTTATGTACACTCCTTGAGATCCAAGGTTTTCCGCCCAAGGGCGCTGCGTCCCCTTACGGGTTTGTTTATATCGAGTTACATAGTTATGTATATTGTGATGTCTAGTTGTGTTGTTTTATCTTTATGCGCTGTTTTGTCAATATGCTAGCTGTGTCTGAATAAAATGTGAAAAATTCACTAGCTGTCTTCAGTTCCCTTCAGACAGGTAAGAGCTTTTTGTATTATTCTATTGGCTAATTAAATTGAAAGTGAACTCCGAATTGAAGTCTAATCACTCCTGTTAGAGTGGTTCAAAAGTTTGAAGAGGGGGTCACAGCTCAGGTATCGTCCACGACATCTGACGAGGGTTCAAAAGTACACGGTTCGTTCAAAAATACCCCTAAAGGTTTATTTTTAAACGGGACGTTAATATAATAAATTAAACTTAACTTTTTCGTACTAAAAATGTTCTGAATGCTATAAACTTTTATTACCACAAAATTATAAATGCAACAATGTGGAAACGAATATATGTTGTAAAATATCTTAACATGCTTTTCTACTCAGTGTTGTTAATTAAATAAAAATTTGAAATCTACTCTTTTTTTACAATAACCCTATACATCTAATAAATCGGTTAATTATCTCTGTAAAAGACAAAAAATCATGCAAAAAATCACAAATAAAGGCGATGATTAACAAGAGTTGGGGAAAAAAATAACGTATGTCCCAAAAAAATTTGAAAAGTCAACCCACGCAAAAGAAATGCATGGAATTTACATATGCAAACTACTGAATGTCATAATCTTCACAGTTGTTAGCATGACGACTTGGTGGAGTGTTTACCCTAACAAGCGGTTCTGTTTACTCTTTCTTGACCTCAAAAACCTTAATTACTTACTCTAAGTTCTACTTATCCAATTTAGATACGACCGAGTCGTTATCGCTCGCACATCGTTGATGTTGATACGGGTAAATTTAGAATTTTTATGTACGTCCGTCCGAAGCAAAAGTCGTGAGAACTCGACCAGGACGTGAATCAACTCAAGAATCTAACTATGTAAACAAAATGAAAAAAGATCATGCTTATCGTTTATTCGATTTGAATTTTTCGACGTTTTTGGATGAAGGCTACTGGACGAAATTATTTGAAGGTTAAGGACTGAGAAGTGATATATTCTGATTTTAAATTAAGTTTTCTGTAAGTTTTGTCATTTTTTTTCTTTTAGAAAAGAAATAAGAAATTTATAAAGTAGTGAAAATGGGTTGTATCTTTTTAACTCTAATTATAATCGATATATATGGCAATTATAAACCCTTCTCCATTTAGTTCCTTACGCTGTTGTATTATTTTCAAATAACATTAATGGAGTAATTTTTTGGTAAGTTTATCATTGGTTGATATTAATAACTGTGTTTGATTTGTTTTAATTGGTACTGACTTTCTTATAAAAAACCGTAAACAATAGTTAAAAGTTTCAGTAAACTTTTTCATGAAATAAAATAGAAATAATATAATTTTTAGTTTTTTGTCATCACAAACAAATCAATGCTTGATATATTGAGATGAACTTCTTTTTATAATAAATAGTAAAATATAAATAATTTGTTGGTTGATTTATCATCAAATTAATCCTGATTGATATTGAGATAAATTTCAAATAAAGCAAATAGAAAAACATCAATTATATTATTTTTAATAAGCCACTGTGAAATGGTTTCTTAGTCGACTGATTATCACAATTGAATCATTGGGTAATAATATTGAGATTAATTTTTTGTTATTGCTAATACAAATGCATAGTAACGTTTGGTGGCTCTATGATAATCATCATTATACATTTCAAATTTTAAATACTTAATTCAAATAAATTATGAAATGGTTCCATTTACAATAAATTATTGCGAACCAATAGAAAGAAAATGACTTCCGACTCTCTACAGTTGCTAATCACCCACAAGAAACCAATATTTCTTCATCTCTTTATATTTCATTGATTAAGACGGTTATGAATGAATGCATTCAGTTTATCATTTTCAAATGATATATACAAACTTCCGCGTGTCAATTTATCTCTGAAATCTATGGTGCACCTTCCAAAAAGAAAAGGTATCAAACACAAAAACAAATATGAGAAGAAACATAAATTACAATTCAGCATCAGCAATATGTAAGGAGACTTAGATGAAGAAGGATTTATCATTAGATTAGAGATTTAACATGAATGCATTTAATTTTCAATCTAAAAGCATCTTCTTTTAATGTTAGATTTATAACTTCAAAAAATCCAGCAAACACATCAAAGTTGTCAAAGTGCCAAGAAATACGATTCGCACGTTAAGTAGGTTTCTGAAAGATAATTGGTCTTATCTATTCTTTTCATTTCGCCTTTTAATCAATTAGATGAATAAAAAATAATTATTTAAACAAAAGAAATTATGAGTCATATTTTATAATATATTATTACAAAAAATATATAGTAAATGTGATTTTGTAACTCTTTAATAGCAGTTCATTCACAATAACTTTTTAATAGCTGCTCAAGCAATTATGAGTCATATTTTATAATATATTCTTACAAAAATATATAGTAAATGTAATTTTGTAACTTTTTAATAGCTTTCAATTCACAATGAAATATATCTATAAATATAAAAAATAATAATAATAGACCATTTAAGTTTTTTTTATCTCATTATAATATTGGAAGAGCGGAAAGACTCTAGCAAGCGATCAAAAGTAGACACGATTGTCTTTTGTAATGTTAAAGTTAATTTTATAAGATTCTATAGCATTCTTGTTAATGAATTAGTTAAATTATAACACTGTATTATTTGGATATTTAAGATGGATAACAAGATTTTCCGTGTGTTCAGGACATAAATCTAAAAAAAAAAAAAAAAAAAAAAAAAGATTCCTAAGCATTTGTATTCAAAATTCCTTTTTACGTTGAGAAAATATCCATTTCCGTCACAAAAATTGTCAAACGAAATAGATAATTTTTTTAAAAACAGAAAAAAAGGTTAGAAATTGGAATGTACATGGCTCAAATGTTTTCTTTACCGGACTTTGATTTCCCAACCGTAGATTATATGTTCTTCTTATTACAAAAAAAATCTTTCCACTGAGATATACATGAAATGTTATGGTATTTTTGAAAGTTTACAAAAATTATGAAAACTACAGAATCTTAACTTTTTATACAAAATCTATTTATACCACATAAAAAGATTTCGTGATTTTTTTTTAAAAAATGTATTTTTTAAATTACTTTAAATAATAAATAATAAGTGGAAATACAATTAATGCAAAATAAACAAATTTAAGAGAATCTTTCACATCCCGATGAATAATTGTCTTTGCTTATAAATAATTAAGAATTCTAGAAAATGCAGCTCTGTGAGATTTTTCGTCACCCCCTTTATGTTGTTCTGTTAACAATTTATAAAACTCTATTCGTTAGAAATTTACATTTGAAATATTCAATCAAATAAATATAAATTTCCGGCTAATACAGAAATGAAAAATAATCATCTCATAATTAAGTAAGGAGAAAATGTTAACCATTCTACATTTAGCATTGTCAAATAGCTAATTAACGTATCTTTGCAATCATTAGAGAAAGGAAGTTATAATTACTAAAGGAAATGAAAGAAGAGATGCATACAATATATTTTATGCGTCATTCATTAAGTTTCTTACAGTAGTAAATATTCTGAAAACCACAAAGAGAAAAATGAATGAATTTAATAAGACTCAAGCAGTCTTCAAAGATGCCGAAGCAACCTCTTCATTTAATTTTTTCAGAATTAATCAGCAGAAAATTGTTCCCACGCTTTAGTTGCAAAATTTTATAACGCTCTACTAAGAAATACTTGAGCAACATATTGAGAAACAAAATTCCAAATATTTTTTAAATCTTTAACTTCTACAGAAAAAATTCCTGTTCCAGTTTCTAATAAAGTAAATAAAATCATTTTAAATGGTTATTAAAAGGAGAAAAAGAATCATCCAAGCATTCAGTTACGTAAAGAATCCTTTAAAGGAAGTCTTATCATTCCAGAGAAAGAGATAACGCGGAATTTTGCATAATATGTATTGCCTCCACAAACAAAGATGCAGTGTCTCTGCTCCCCACTGGAAATCTCAGTAAAACGATAAGGCGCTAAATTTCCCACATTTAGGCAAGAAATCACGAAAATGTCTATTAGATATGCAATAAATATAAAAATGAATTAAGAGGGAGGAAAGAAATAAAAAAGACCCTGAACTTAGAGGTTAACTGGAGCAGATAGAACTTCCGGACCAGAAGAGATGATCCAATTTGAGGCTAGACAGTGATGATGGTGATAATAATCTGGAAGGAAATGATTCATTTCGCGGTTATTACTCTTATGATGCTACAGCCCCCTTAATTTCACTCCCCGTTTTGGCGTGAGAGCTGGACCTAACAGACAAAATGCAGTCAATGAAAGTGACAGTTTGGACAATAATAGTGATACTACTTCCCGTGGTACGGCTGGAAATGCGAGAAAAAGATGTATTAAGTGTTTAAAATGAGAAAAGAATGATTCTTCGTTTTATATTCGTTTTAAATTATGATACAGGAGAAGATGTTAATGGGAAAAGAAAATGATAGTTCGAGATTTTCGTGAATGAGAATTTGATTTTTAACGACAAAGATCAATTTGTTAGAGGAAGACGTAAGAGATCAAGTAAGTGGCTATTTGTTGTGGATAATCGTTCAGAAATAAAAGCATATCGAAATGAAAATAGAAAAAAATAGAGGAAAATTCCATTCACCAGTTATTAATATTTATTTAAATTTCTCAATTCTTCGTTATTATTTCTCAATTGGTTATTATTATTTTCTCAATTTCTCATTTAAAACAACAACCTTTCATATTTTCAAATGCTTTGATATCAATCCAACTTCGAGTCTGACAAGACATTCTAAAGTATGCATCGTTTTCATATTCTTGTTAGATAATGATTATAATAAAGCAGTACAGAACAGAAAATTCCCCATTAATTTAAAAAATATGTAACAAATCTTTAACTATATTTTTGAGCTTCTAAAGCAATCCTTACACTCATAAATGTATAAGTATTCTTCCTATAACTTTTCGGATTGCAAAGAGTTAATACAAAATAAACAAAGAAAGTAGATTGAAAAGCAAAAAATAGTATTACAGAAGAAATTGAATATAACCAGTTCTTCCCTCGATTTTACAATGTGCCACTTCGATGGCACAGCCAGTGGTGGATTTTCGCATTTCGCTGCCTTAAACAGTGAACGTTACCTCTTTTAATATAATGGTCAATTTAATTACAAACCTCCACATTTAAGTAATATATTAATAATTTATTAGGTGTTTTTTTTTTTTTTTTTTTTTTTTTTTGCTTTGTTAACTTTGGAAAAATTTACATAATAACGTCTCTGTTTATTATAATGTACATCTACGAGGCATTTACCTTTGTACACTATATCATTCAAACAGACGTTATTGCTTACAATTGCCTACATAATTAAATAAACGTAATAAACAGAAAAAAATCCGGCCATTTATAATTAATAAAATATTAATAACTAACTTAATATTTTATAATCAAAGGAATTCATATTTTTCACAAATTTATTTTTAAACTACATAAATGGTGTCTTTTAAATGGATCTGAAAATTTGGAACCAAATCCGTGAAGGGCTTTTTTTTTCTTCGTTGTTGTTGATCAGTACTTCTGGAAACACATTAATACGATGATTCAAAAAGCATCAACTTAAATAAAGGAAATTTGGAGTATTTTCTGGTGATTAAAATTACAATTCACAGCAATATATTTGGGCCAGATTTAGATTATAGATTATTTAGCACTATACGTATTATAAATGGCCAGAGAAACACACGAAACACACACACAATTGGTTTTCTGATACTTTAGTATTAACCCCAATCCAGTAATATACTTCCTGAGATTCAACTTTAATAAGCAATTTCGTAACTATTGTTTACCAAGTACATAATTAATACTACCCAAGTATAGTTATTAGAGAGTATGCGAGAAAGTTTCAGGGTGATTATTTCCGAAAGTTTTAATATAATCTATTTTTAAGCAAAAAATTGTGGTAAATCAAAGCACTTTATCTAAAAACAGAAATGGAAAAGAAAAATTTAACCTTTGTCAAATAATCGAAATAATAACAATAATAATAATGATTTATCGTTTAATCAGTAATATTTATCCACTCTTGTGTTAACTAATACATATCGTTTAGTTATTATGATATAATTAAATAAACAAGTTTTTTTTTTTTTTTTTTTTAACTTCAGCGGTCACATCGTTATCGCAGTATAAACATGGATTAGAAATATACAGGCTAATAATATTTTCATACAAATTATTAAAAAAAACTTATTTAAAATTAAATTTAAAATATTTTAAATTTCTAAAATTAAAATTGATGTGAAAGTCGCTTAGCTATAAAATATTTTTTGGTCCTTTTCATTTTCTCATCAATAAACATCAGAAAAAATATCAATTCATATAAAAAAAAACTGCCTGATTCACGCGAAATTACTACACTAATTATGCTTACAAATGTATAATTATGATTTCTGTTACTTATGATTATAATTTCTGCAAATGGTTAATATATATTAAAAAAAATAAAGTAGATTGAAATACAAAAGGTAATAGCAGAAGAAATTACAGAAGAAAATGAGTCATTTTCTCATCAATAAACATTAGCAAGCATATGTAATTCGTATAAAACACAATCTTATTCGTGTGAAATTACTACGCCACAGCTAACATTGATGACAAAGGCCAAATTCGGGAAGAGGAAGAAGATTCAGACTACTCAAGCATTTCCTTCCCAGGCTGATAACACACACAGAGAGAAAAAGCAAATAAATTAAACAAAATAACAATATCACTCAACACACAAGATCAAGGGCAAGAAGACATCGCTGATGGACAAGGTGGAAGAATTCGGTCGCAGTTAACTCCTCGAGGTCCTCCACCCTCCATAAAGAACCGTGGACGCGAAATTTTATGGGCTACCAAACAAATAAGTACAGACAGAAATCGGGTGAAAACGGGGCCAGTTTTATGATGATCCGATCGCCGATTAACGGATAAAACGGAAGCGGCAGTTAAGTGTTGAAAGGAAGGATTTCTGGGTGCGGCGGTTGTCGATATCTCGGAATTCCTATCTTAACAATGATGTGTGAAAAAGCAGAGGATGGCGATGTCTTCATCTATTCATGGACAGCCGATGCACGCGTAAATGCTGTAAAGATAAGATGATTGCATGTGAGGTCACTATCATGTTTCTCTTTCAACACTGCACACAGTCCGCCATTGTCAAATGAAATTTCTAGATTACAATGGTTCACAATTTTGAGTATTAGTCATGTATTTAAAATGTAGAGAAAAGGTTTGACATTTATTTGAGAATTCGGATGTCAGCAATATTTGTAAGTTCAGTTCCATCAAAAAGATTTTTGACATTAAGTGATTCATCAAAAATATAAATTTTAGAAA
Source organism: Argiope trifasciata (assembly GCA_026543055.1). Classification (NCBI taxonomy): domain Eukaryota; kingdom Metazoa; phylum Arthropoda; class Arachnida; order Araneae; family Araneidae; genus Argiope; species Argiope trifasciata. The sequence goes on along the minus strand of JAPMOQ010015521.1, from coordinate 178,966 downwards.
CTTTGACATCACTATAAGACCTTTTTAGAACCTGGCGGCTTAGTAGTTAAGAACTCAGCTTTGGCGATGAAGGGTTGTAGATTCAAAGTTCGTTCCTACAAAATAACCACAGTATAAGAAGGCCTTTTACGTGATAAATCTGTCAGGGGTAAGTGGCATTATATCGAAGTTTGATGAGTAAAAGTATAAGATGTGATGTCGCTCTCATCATCTCACCATGATTCAAAATTAGTCCGTCTCAAAATAGACGTTTAAAAACGGGATTTAATTTTTATCAAACGAAAGAAACCTTTGAAACTTGCGATTTCTATCTTTAAAAAAAGTATTATGATAATTTTATGTTGTGATAAGATTTAAATTATCTTCTAAGTTTTCACGAATATTTTTTAAATTAAAAAAAAGATGATCTATATCTACTTAGTTTTGCATTTTATTTCAGTTATTAATGTAATAAAAAATAGAGATTGATAAGTGCAATTTAATGGCATCTAAATTAACATCTAATAACGTAATAAGATTTATTGCAATTTATTAAGCAAATTGTTGATTTCCCAAATTGCTTACTAAATTCAATTTTTGCTACTTTATTGCAAATCAGAATAATTTTTTTCCTTCTACGTTAATATGTTTTGTTCTTAATTGGCAGATAAGAAAATATTCCTGATGTAAGCGATTAATCGCCAAAAATCGAATCTAATAGTTTCTTTCATAACTAGTGTTCAACAATGATATAAATTGAATAATGCATTCTTTAATTTATTAGCGAGTAAACAAGAAATTTTCTAGGGAAACATTCCAGTTGGCTTTCTAGAATAAGCATAGCAAATGACAATTTAGCAATAAAAATTGTGATACAAAAAAATTGAGAACTTAAAAAAAAATATCTTATGTTCATAAAACAGTAATAATGTAGTTGAGAAAATTCTTAACATATGCAGATATGATTTCTGAGCAACTAAGAAAGAAAATCACAATCTCCCAATTTTCATTGATAAATAAATTATTTTTTACAAAATAACACACAAGAACTCCAACAATCGTATACTTCTTGCTTCATTCATAAAATATTTCACACCGTATGAAATCGATAAAATCTGCGGTTACAGCAGAGACACGAAATGGATGGTAAATATTGTATCAGATACAACTAAAGAAAACTACTTAAATGGAAACAGAAAGTAACAGTCTCCCACTTATCAACGAAGACAGAATGTGTAAGTGATAGATTTTCGGAATTCCGGAGCGCTAAGCGAATGCAATTCCACGAAAGAAGCAATAACTGTTTTATCCAATCTCATCAAGGAAAGGTTGAGGGGTCGTATACAACATTTTAAAAAGAAATGTTAGATTTAGTTTTAGTTAGATTATTTAAAAAGTTTTGAAGCTATTTAGAACCATTTTCAAATCAGCCTCATTCATTGGATCCATGGTTAAATGATGAGGTCATGCCCGAATTGGCATCTCTCTTCCATGTCAAATGATGATATGAATCAATATACATTACAAGCAGCATAACGAGGTCAAATAACGCTCTTTTATCGTATTTATTTGTCTCTCACTTAATCAGAATTGATCATTTCTGTTTCAAGAAAGTGAAATATTATCCTCACATCACTCTTATAGACTTGCTAAGTACGCATGTATACTCACTCACATCATTTTCCACTCTCTTAGTTGGCATATCATAAGTGGAATCACGTCTCGAAAAATTTAAAATGTCAATGTATGAAATAAAAAAAACTATAAAGTTTCATTAAATATTTTTTCACATATATTTATTTTTTTTAATAAAATTTTAAAATATCTAAAAAAAGATAACTCACGTAGATAAAAGTGTTTTTAATAGAAAGTTTTAATAATTTGTAAGCCACTTTTGGGAAATTATGTAATACAAGCTTCCTTGGCTGTTATCATTAAACTGTTTATATGGAATGCATTCATTTCAAAATGTTGCTTTATAATTTCATAAGTTTTTAAAAAAATGCAAATTTGATATAATCAATCTGCAAAGGACTACTGTAAACTGCAACTAAAAATAATTTATATATAAAGAAATGAAAACAAAATTGAAGATAAATAAAAAACAGAGGAATTATTGTGAAATGCTAAAAAAATTATTTAATCTAATTTTTTTAAAGTAATTTTTATCTTAATTTTAATAATGCAGAAAGCATACAATCAAATTGTTTGAAATGCATTTCAATAAAAACATTATTGAAGATTGATAACGAAATAAAACTTTTCAAAAATGATTACAAGTGAAGAAAAAAACTATAAGAGAATGAAAGTGGTATGAATAAAAAGAGGAAATTAACTAAGAAATTTAAATATTTTTCTCCGATAATATTGTTGGAAGATACAGACAAAGAAAAAATACACTAATTCTTAATTATATTTTAATTAACTCTTGGACTTTGAAATGCTGATATTGATCTTCTTGATGTAAATTGAACAACTGCACCATTATTCATAGAAATTAAACTGTCAGTTTGCATAAACGTCATGCAACCACACATTAAAATCTTTATACATAAATGCAGAAAAATTTTAAATGCAAAATTCTGATGATAATGAAGATAGGTATATTCGAAAAAAGAATTAATTATGTCTACATACTTGTCAAGGACATAAAATAAATTCTGAATTTTGATTTTTACAATAGCATAACAGATTACACTTATCGTTTTATTCAAATAAAGCAAATAAATAATCCAACAGTTTTTATTTTCAATTCATTGGGTAATAAGAAACTATTCTTATTATTATTTGGAGAATTTCCACTTGTTTGTGGTTCATGTAATGTGCTACTAATTATACGCCACCTTTTAAATTAGTGCTCTGACTTTCATAGTAATTGTACCAACTCATCTGATTTTAACTTGCGTTTAATACAAGGAAAAAGTCCTCACTCAAACATTTCTGTTCTAGGAACAAAAATCTGAATTTTTAGTGAAATCTGAATTTGCTATTATACTTTTATTTGCTATTATACTATCTTGACCCTCGGCTTATAAGATAAATTTTATAGAACTAATACATAAAATCAATAAGTGAGCTACGTTTTCGGTGCAGCGTATCCTTAGTATCTTCAGCCAGGAAATAACCTCATCCAATCCAATCAGTTCTTCTGATATTATAAGGAACTCTTCTGTCAACTCTTAGTCATAAGTCTACCTCCGAAAACAAAATGAGAAACCGAATTACAATCATGGAACAACCCCTTCCTGTCTTGTTTTCCAAGTAGCCATCGTAGGAGGCAGATGGACAGAAAAGTGAGACATCGCCGTAATTCGAGAGCTTCTCTAAGGAAATTGCGTCATTTAGAAAAAGCACTGACAGCGGCGGAAGTTGCGAGTAAGCTTCTCTGACCTACGCAGAGCAACAATCGGATCTTTTTACACTTTTCTTAAACCCACAACCGTCGTACCCAACGTTTGGATGGAGAGAGAAAAAAAAATGCCAAGCTATTTGCCTGACCTCAACAATTCACACGAAAACGCATGTACAAAGTGTTACGACATAATGTGACGTTGCTTCAGGAGATGGAACATTTCTTCTCCCTTTTTTAAGTCGGGATGCACACACAGGAATGACTTAAATTACAAGAAGATGCACCGCTGTTCGTTATTCATCAGATTGAGAAATCTTTAATAACATAGAACCGAATGGACAAATCCATTGCAAAACAATGAGATATTTTGAAATCGGATTTCTCTGAAGGTGACGCGCAGAACAAATTTTTTCTCATGGAAATTTGGCAATTTGGAAAGTTCTTGCAAAAACTTAAAAAAAAAATTTAATATTAACTTCGATAACATAGCATTAGGAAATATTGCACATAAATTGATTTGATTTGTAATATGTTGAACTTTAAATCCATATCATGCACAAATAGGGCTGGATTAGGTATTTTAAGGACACTAAAGTAATACAAAGACGAGGGTCAATTTTCCTCAAAAAACTTCGAAAATCAAAGACTTTTTCATTGGTTTTAATTTAATCTTTATATTAGTTTAAGCAGTAAAATTTTGACAAACTTAAATAAGAATCACTGTTTAAAAAGTTGATTTCAGTATTCGCATATAAAAAATACACAACTGATATTTGATTTTAATACTAAACATATTAGTTTTCTAAACATAATATGCAAAAATAAATACCTTACAAAATATAAAGAGATTTTGAAATATGATTTCTTCAAATGCGACATTTATAATAAATTCTTCAAATGGAAATTTGTCGTCAAAAGTTTCTAGTTTTGGGCTCCTATAAAGTTGTGACATACTTAAGCAATTGTCAACTTTGCTCATTTCATAAGCCGACGCTGCATACGAATGAGGTACCTTAAGTACTGTGCATTCTGTTTCAAAATTAGATTACATAAATAATATAGTGTAAAGATTACTAATTGCCTTTTATACATATTTATATGAACATGGAATTCATTTTAAATGTGCACTTTCAACTTTAATTTTTAAGGTAGAATTAAGTTAACCCCATAATCAGATGATGGATTCTAAATAGGAATTTTATTTATTTTTCTACCATATAAAAACATTAAGGACATCATATATAGTTAAAGGTATACACACGGCGTAACTGCCACTTAAAATATCGAAAATTTTATAATTGGTTGCTCGAGACAGGAATATTATTGAAATCGAAGAGGGTAAAAAATATAATAAAATTCAAATTTATACTTAGACCTTTATAAAAAAGAAAAAGATATTAACGTATACACAAATAAAATTAATTCTTAGTTTTTTCCTGCCAATATGGTGGACTTTCAGCAGTTGTCTTTTATATACTAGTTAATTATATGTTTTTAAAATGTATGATTCTTAATTTTCAAGTAAATTTACCGTTACTCCAAATAGAAATCAATGTAGTAAATTGTCCATCTTAAATTCAGGTGTTTCCTGAAAGACGAGTGCAAAGAATGCATATACAAATTTTTCAGAACTTCTCTTAACTTAAACAATAAGATTTAAAATTTAAATTTTAAATATTTAAATAATATACTTTTCAATGTAATTTTGCTCAATATAATATACTTGTCTGTGCAGTTTGTTTTATATAGTAAATTTTTCCATGCAATTTCATTTTTAAAATATATTTCAGTTTATAATTATTTTATACTCTATTTTTTTAGAACAGTTTTTTCTCATTTGAAATATTTTTCGGTATAATTTATTCTTTAATTATATATTTAAATAATATGTTTTTCCTTAATTTTTGTACGACATAATTGTACATTTTGTGAAAAAAAGGAGTTTTTGAAGTTAAAATAATTTTTTCATATGAACTTTAATCTTTTTTGACTGATGTCTGATCGGATTACTAAAAGTCAATAAAATCTGACATTTAAAAATTTTAAAAATAGATTCAGGCTAAAAAGATTAAGATCTTATATGCATTACTTAAAAAAAAGCAAATAAAATTTTTAAGCAGAAATCGCCAAAGGGAATGATTAAAACAAAATTTGCGAGCAAGCCGAGAAAACATAATCTTTCTTCAAATCCGTTTCCATTTAAACTGTAATTCCTATCATTCGAAGTCATATTCTAAATTACAGGATTCAGGATAGCAGTAGTAATAATAGGTTCAGTCACCGAGGCATAAAAAAAGCGATATTTGTCCTCGAAGCACAATGCATTTGTCGTTTGTAATTACAAGAGAGAGGTTAATACACGAAACAAAGAGGAACTCAGAAGGGGTTGAAAGGATTAAGTATCGGGAATCTAATTACTGGCGTCTAATAATTACATTGTCCAATCAGTATTCATCAGAGAAAAGGAACTAGATTATTAATTTGGGTTGACATCAAGATTAGAAGATGAATTACTAAATCGGAACATTCAGAAATTTAGATTCTAATTTCCTCTCTTATACAGAAAAAAAAAATTAAAAGTTAAAAATACATGGCAATTAATACATTTATGTATTAGATTATTTGAATTAAACCTCACATTTTCAATTAAAAAATTATCATAAAAAATATAAGAATTTAACCAAATGATTGATAATTTTTACATTAGGGCAAAATGAGCTCGACATAAAATATCTAACATTTTGCTTCCATTTATAGTTTGTTTAGAACAAGAGTTAATTTTTTGTAACAATTTACGCATAAAAAAACTAAAAACCTTTTCACCAACTCACAGTTCTACAAGATTTCTAAACGACAGAGTAAAATAAATAATTGGAAAATAGATAAAATAAAAAAATATATATTTATCGCGACTTTTCAAATGAGAAATTCAAAAAAATTTTACGAAATTCGTAAATTTAGGGACCATACGTACACTGATTGATTACCAAATATTTATTAATATATTTGAAATTTTTTTGAAAATCGAAGACATTATATTAGTGTGTATTTAAGGTATACATTTTTTAAATTAAAAATGCACTAATAATTTTGTATTAAAAACTTAAAATGTTTCAGTAACGATTTTTATTATACATTCACATCATTGAAATCAATAAATGAGGTTATAAAATTTCTTTAAACTATTATAAATATTTATTATATTTATTTTTCATCGAAAATGATATTACAATTATATAGTTATTTAAAAATAAATACAGACATAATAGCTTTAAAAGATAAACAATAAACTAAATAACATATGGTTGTCATAAACAATTTAATAACAATATAATAATATATAAAAATATTCGTATTAAATAATAAAAGTATATTCTTATAAACAATAATTATGTATTATTACTTTTATTATCTATAAACAATAATAAAGGTAAAAATATATAAATGATATTACACTGATATAAACATTTTAAAATAAATATAAGCAGAAAAACTTTAAAGATAAACAAACAATCGTGTTTTTCAAGGAAAATTTTAAGAAAGCTTCAGTCCAACATTCTTACTTCAAAGCGGAATATTGTATATGATTGACCCTGCAGCCTCAATTTGAACAAGGAACTACGAAATTGAGGCTAAAGATTTACAGTAAATATAAATATGTAAACTGAATCATTTTAAATGGAAGACAATGAACACAGCTTTAAATGTGTTTCTTAGTCATAGCCTAGAACAGTTTTTCTTCGTGAATAATTTAGTCGTTAAGAATAGTTTCCACAGCCTTGAAGTTTAAACTGTATTTTCTTAAATCTCTTTTTTGTGTTTTTCTAGTGGAAATCCGGAAATGTCTTGGCAAGATTGAATTTTCTTTAATGACGCCGCCGTGTAGTTTGAAAACACAATTTAAAATTTTATTTGTTATTTTTTCTCCTTGGCAAAAGTCTCGTGTTTACTGTTTTGCAAACAAGATTTTTTAAATAAATTTTGTTATACTAATAGAAATGGACGGCAGCCAAGTAAATGAGAAAAAAAACATAACATCATTAAATAATTATTAGATTCGATTATTATTTTTGTTGCCCACAATGAGGCATATTATTTATAGAATTTCAAGTGGGAATTTTTATATCGAGAACTACAATCTGATAAAATTAAATCATTTGTAAGGAAAATGGCTGTTCAAAATAACTTATTTTTAATTTCTGCTTTATAATTAATAATATAAATTTATAAACTAATACATTACTGCTCAACATATTAGTTGAGTTGATTGAGATGTATTGTTCATTTTTTTGAATAATTAATCTAATTTACAAGGTTGTTAATTACAACCATCCAGTAAATTAGACTTCAAATGGTCATAAAAAATCAGAAAGTATGGTCATAAATTCCACTTCCAAATGGCAATAAAAGGAAAACTACTGTATCAAATATTCAATCAATCAATCTTGGTAAAAGTTTCAAAAAGGTCATGAGAATTTCTTTTCCGCAAAAAAAAAGTTCAAAAACTCACCACCAGGAGTGAAATGGAATTGAAATATTTCTAAGCAAAAAAAAAAAAAAAAGTACAAGAAGGAAGACATTGGTTAAAAATGTGTTTAATCGTTTTTGAAACGTGTTACAAAGAATGTTCAATGTAGCGTCCACCATTTTCTGAAAGCAAGTTAAATCGAATTATTGCATATTCAACAGCAGCTCTTAACATATAAGGAGCACATGTAGGTGTATCGCATCCTTCAGTTTCGACAAATAGTTCAAATTAAACAGCTCTTTGTGATAACACACATTGGACATGCTTTGTAACACTTTTAGAAACGATTAAACACATTTTGAACCGATGTCTTCCTTCATACACTATTTTGCTTAACAATATTGCATACAATGCCGTTTCACTCCTGGTGATGAGTTTTTAAACTTTTTTTTGGCAGAATAGAAATTTCCATAACATCCAATAAACTATTACCAAATTTGGTAACATTTGTTCAAATAGTTTTTCTTTTATGACCATCAGAAAGTGGAACTTCAATTAAAACCACCATGTATTATTTAAAGGGAAAAAAAATGAAATCTTTACGTTTATAAATATTTTGCCACCTCTGTTCATTCTGAACGCTATGCCCCCTGAGTAATTTTCGGCTTAAACATTTTTCAGCAAGAAAAATGTATCCGAAGACAGAAACGCGTGTAAAAAATAACTCAACAAGATTGGCGGGTTAAAGATGATGAGTAGGGAATGGAGAAAAAGATCGCAGATGTTGGAGAGGAGGGGAACCATAGCAATAACCCTGTTTTCACTTTTTATAGATGTCAACGGGGAGGCAGGAGGAACATGAAAGCATTCCTTATTCTTTATTGGTATGATTTACGCTTGTAGCAATCCGTCTTGAGAATATTTTCTTCTAAAGAGAAATCGTGTATTCAAGGGACTCTAAATAGGTTCTATTATCAAATACATACAAGCATCGAGCATACGTGGGGCATATGTCAGAGGAAAAATAGCAAATACTGAATATAAAAAGGTTGAATAAAAAAAATCTAAATGGGCGTTTCTTATTTGTTTTTAAAAACATTTATCACATAAATAGGTATTAAAATCATGTGTAGCGTCTTAAAAAACCTTTGCAAATTAAGATTCAAATCATTCTACATGGTGTGTTGACAAACAAATAATAAAATAATTTAAATTCATATATATTGAATTATATTCGTTAATCATTTTATATAATGATAAAATATAGCTAAATATTGTAACAAAGAGTTAGTAATAATATATAATATATTCATTATTGATAAGGAATAATGAGTCAAGGAGTTTTATTGCAAGACATTTTTAAAGTCAAGTTCATGTTGTAGCTATCTCGAATATTTAGTTTTAATTAGCTGCATGGCTAGAAATACAGTTGTTGTAAAGATATGATGTCTTGAAAAACCTTAAAACTATCGAAATATATTACTGTTTCCTTCTTAACCAAAAATTGCATATCTTTCCTGCTTAAAATAGTATCATACTTCGAATCATTAATGAGATTTCCATCACATAAGATATCTTAAAATAGACCTCTTACATGAAATGAAACGCATAGTTACCACAAAATTACCTAGAGCAGTATTTTAGCACATTGGAATAATAAACCACAAACGGTATATTATATGTATGCTTATATGTATGTCTGTAAAGAGATTTCATTTTACATTTATAAAAATTATTTTGTGTAAAATTTAATTAATTTTGTGTAAATTATTTTGTGTGTTTTTTGTTATTTTGTGCGTGATTTCCAAAAATAATGTTATGTACAACTAATGATACATATAGCATATACTCAGTTCCCTTCCCCAAAGATATAAAATGATGTTGGTATAAAATAAAAAAAATAATGAAACAAAGCAAATAAGAATACTTAAGTTTTAAAAGAAATATGGAGCGCGTTTAAAGAATTAAAAGTAGAAAACTTATGAGCACATTTTTTCAGAGAAAAGGATTTATTTCGGAAAACGAAACAATGAAAAAAATTAAAAATATTTAAGAAAGCTTATTTTTTACTTTCAACGGATAAGAGAAGTCTCATGTCAGTAGATTATTATCAAAACCGATCCGGTGTGAGTCTTCGCAACCCTGAATCTGACGAAGGACTTATTTCGTAAATGTTCATAAAAACGTACATTTAGTGGACGTAAATGTGAGTAACTATTCACATATTTTCCTTATTTTCTCTTCCTATTATTCTGTTGGCTAGCCCTGAAGAAATTCAGGTTGTAAATACAAAAATCAGTCAAGGAATTTTTTTAATAAAAAAATATAACAATAATAACAACCAAGTTCATGATTTGGTAAATTTTTGTTCTTTTATTCTATATCCTTGACTT
>JAPMOQ010015521.1:124819-166900 GCA_026543055.1 Argiope trifasciata | reverse complement strand
TGTGTGTGTGTGTGTGTGTGTGTGTGTGTGTGTGTGTGTGTGTGTGTTTTCTTAACCAATATATATGCTTTGGATGGGCCTTTTTTCGTATCTTGGATATCCGTGCTTTTAAAATTCGGACTGCACTCTAACTTCTAGGCAACATCAGACCTGGGTTTTCCTATGCTTCTCATGCTCTAATTTTTATAATTTACAACTAACCAAGGTGAAACTACAGTATCACGTAAAATACAGCTCATGCTCTCTCAACCTAATTTGAAAAAGGACCTTTTAAAATGTGCTTAAAAAGTTAGTCTTTTCTTAAACATGAAGATTAAAATTATCGTTTTATGAGATCTACTCTTGTTCTTTTAAAAGAAATTTCATATATTAAATGCACATAAAATTTTCCATAACATTTTACAAAATCATTTACAAAAATGGGGATTTGAATAGCGTCTTTTAATTATGTACGACTTATTCAAAAAAATAAATGTTTCTTTGGAATCCGCATATTATTCAAACTAAATACCCTTTTACGATACAGATACAACCTATATAAACAAATGACAAAAAAATGGAACCCTGGAATACAGAGAAGAAAATACATTAGAACATTAAACTATCATAAACAGCGATAACTCGCCAAAGCCTTTCCACCCCGTTTCGAAACCACAATTTTTCTAGGTAGAAATGAACAAGATTTCTCTCTCTCTCTCTCTTTGCCCGCATTTCAATTTCAGAGCACGGAGAAAAGCAAGTAAGATGACAGATATATTTTTGGATGGTCGCCGCCGTAACAGGTTCTCTATCCAAGAGGAACAGAAACAGAGCATTCACATTTTTCTAAAAGTGCCTCTGAGTGGTTCTAAGACATTACAACAGGAAAATTTCAACTTGAGAGCGCAATCAGACAAAGTTCATGGAAGTAAGACTTAAAAGATATTGTCAAAGAGTAAATGGTGGTACGAGCCATCTATTTTTAGGGGATGCGTTGGGATCGGATGAGACAGACTTCTGCTACGCTTTTCATTGTAAATTTTTCCGATTATCTGCGAATTACTAAACCGTCAGCAGTTAATCCATTTTCAAGGTGAAGAAAGTGCGACTCCTTCCGCAATTTGAGGAAACATGTATTTCAATTTTCGGTTGGTTTTATTTTTAACTTCTGCTATGTGTTGCCATATTCATCAACAAAATAAAGCTAGACTTGTTACATTATATTTACTGATTTTAACAATCATGTAGCCAGATGCAATAAATAAAACTGATGTTCAAGTTTCATTCAGTTTATTATTTTTAATATTTATACAGTTTAAGAAAAAAGATCAGGCAACTAGGAATAATTGAAGTTTGAATAAATTCAATGAAAAATGCAGTTTTAACTTAAAGTAAATCGTTGGAATAACCAAACAGCTTTTGCATAATTCTGCTGCTTTTTATTAAATTTATACATACGAAATTTGAATAATGCAATAAAGTATCGTAATTTCTAGGAATATTATTAGGTGCTTGCTTGTATTTTTTATCCTTTTTTTCATTTAAAAAAGTTATTTATTGGAAAATAATCGGTACAATATACATAACAAAATATTGTCCATCATTTTCTACGTCTTTTTCCCATGTTCGTCCAATAAGTCTTCCAATTGATTGTCTTCGAATTTTTTTAATCATCCAGGCTGTTCTTTGTCATTGACATCGAAATCTTAACTCTTAAATCGCTGAAACCAAAATAGATAATTGGGATAGCACAGAGTACCATCACTATAAGTTTCTAAAAGTATCTGATGGGCATTGGCAGCTGATTTCTTTGAATCAAACAAAAAAAAAGCAATGAAATTCGGAGCGTTCCATGATTGGGGTCTTTATACAGTGAAAAACTCAATAATACTAAATGGCAAAACTTTCAAACTGATAACAATAAAGCAATAGTAAATTGGTAAAACCCAAAAACATTGCTGTTAATAAAGATACTTCGCATGTTTACTAATAGATGTCGCTGATTAAAATACACGCAAGCCCCTAATACAATTTTCTATGACATGTAGGTTTTACTATCTTTAGTTTCAATGGTAAAATAATCAGACGATCTGGGGTAGCTGGAACGTTTATATTTTCTAATTCTTTATCCCGAGTCAGTTATATTTCCCATGTCTTAATGCTACGCAGTATTGGATTTTTTTTTCTCTTAAAGACCTTCAGAAATATTTTATTTGATTCTAATTCAATCGGTATTCTTCAAAATCAGTGGGAGTGGTCTTCTCAAAGCTTCCTCACATACTCTCTAATAAAATTGTGGTGACCTTACATGGCAATGATACACAATAGTTACGCAATATTTTTTGTCGTGTATTAAACATTTTTACTGAATTTATCGTGTTATGGCGAGTTATTTGACGATTGGTCTCTTCTATGCGCTAATAGTATCCGAAATTCGAATTCGCGTGTTAGAGGTTTCTCTAAACAGACAGAAACAAAAAATCTGACAGAAAACTACACTTGTAGTCACAAAATCACATCCAAATTTGATATTCTTACATCATTGCGTTTTTGGGATTACCACATTTACACACTTGTGAAAGTACGGAAAGACAGACAATCACCCAATTATTGGATTTTGCTCAAAACATGAAAGATGTCTACACTATAAATGCTGATTTTGAGTACCGAATAGTATCTATCTAGCACGCTTTGTTATGTAATTATCGTTTTAACTTATATTCAAACAGTAGGACAAACGGATTTCTTCTGAACAGATTTTACTCAACTTTCGATATAAATCTGCAAATTTAACGTAATAACTGCATAGAAAATTTGAACCGTCTAGCTCAGAAAGTTTTTGAATTATCTTTATGACAGAGAAACAAATAGATGGACATTTTCCAATAATGTATTTTTCGAAAGGGAGCTCTAAAACGTGGAGATTAGTCAAATTCTCAAATTGCTCTCAAATCAAAGATAGTTGACGATTACTATATTTGTACTAAATATAAGAGAAAGTAAAAATATATGCAGGTTCTGCTCTTGAAACGACCTTAGTAGTTAGATAATCGTAATTACATTTATTGAGTAATTAAAGAATTAATTTATTTTGATAATTTTAAGATATTTGGATAATTTTAAAATGCGTTGTAATATGATTTTTTTTAAATTTCAAATTGGTATGTTGTGTTAAAACATTGATACGTTCGAATATTTTTCAATAATTCGAGATATTTTCAGTTTTTTTGATAAATATTTCCACTGAATGTTATTATGTAATGCTAAAAGAAAAGAATTTCTAGACGGTTTAATAATAAATAAGGATGATAACCAAAATCCAGAAACTGCTCAAAACAACCCGTCTAAACACATTATTTCACACAAAATATTGCATTTAAGTATATCTTCTCTGGCCACATATATCATTTGAAGCATTAAGATACTACAGTATCTTCATGAAAGCGATATCAATATTTGATAAAGGAATAATAAAATACCTTCTTCTTCTGCATCAAAACTCAATAACTTTTACCAATAAAATAACAGATCATGGGGAATATAATACAGTTATCTATTTATATTCATGTACATGTTTCATAAGTGCAGCAGAGTGGCCTTTTTCTGAAGAAAATTACCGGCAATCGGCCAGGCACGGAGCAGGTGATGACACGCAAGTCATATAGCATCTGATGGCTTTCGAAAACACAGGGAAATGATTCATACTTGCAGCGGAAATCGTTTGCTCAGTGTTCACTCAATGTCATGCTCAGAAAATTGCAAAAGGGCAGTGAGAAATAGAAAATGTTTTCGTTTAATGAATAGCTACATTTTAGATAATTTACATTATCAGAATAGTATTAAAAATTGTAGAAAGAAGGGAATATACAAGACTAAATTAAATGTCAGCAAACTCAAGTTAATGTCAATATGTCAAATAAATGTTTAAGTCAAATATCTACATTTTTCCAATATTTTTAATTCTGAAATTTTTCAAACAACAATAGCTGCTAGTGAGCTTTCAGCATTTAAAAAAAACTTGTCTTCTGAGAGATTTGATCATCTTTAATATAAATTATTTTTCAATGAAAGGAAAGAAATGCTACGTTACATTGAAGTATATACTTATATATAAATCTGTGTATGTAATGGTATTTTAAACTTTAATTTAAACTTAATTATTTTCTAATTTTTAAGCTCAATTCAACCCATTTTAACTTGATTCTAAAATATTCTCTTAATTCCTGATCCTATTCCACTTTTTCTATTTAGTTAATTAAACAGAAAGCTCTGTAAAAATGCTTTTATCAACGATTCCCAAGCTCAGAGGGAAAGGATAATAAATTCCTGATCTAAATAAGTTCTTCTAAAAGATACCTATGATCCCCTTCCCTGTGGTCGACACGTAGAGGAAATCCCTATCAAAATCTCACAGTACAAAAACATTGGGAAAATTATTTTCCTCAGTTTTATTTTCTCATTTCGCGTTGTGTCGTTCTGGGTTGTGCTCATCGTTTCTGCATGCACAAAAAAAAAAAAAAAATCATACTTCCTGAGATGGAAATAAAACGAAGTTAAAAAATTAAAAGTGTCTTCCTGTTTTCGGCCTTTGTTCAAAAAATATGCTAATATACATATATATATGTATATAATGATCTCCATTACGTCACTGACATAAGTAACTTTTTATCTGACATACGTAAGTATCACAGACAAATTTAAAATACGATTTTACCGGGTGGCCAGAAATAAAACACCCCTACTCTGACCTCCCTGGATATCGAACTACTCAGTGTAAAGGCTTGAAAATTTGTGGACATACTATTCAAAAAATGGGGAAACGGATTTCACGAAAAAAAAATTAGTTCCAGAAATCACCGATAGGTGGCGCTGTACCACTGGACGTATGCTGAAAAGACACAAAAACACGTTTTAAACACATTTTATTTGAAAGTACCAAGCATACATGAAACAAGGACGTTATCGATGCAGGGAATGCTGCTCAATATGGTTCCCTTCCTGAAGATGTAAAATGTGAAGTCTGTGGACAGCTTGTTCAACTGCGGATCGTAACTGGTCATCTGAGATGCTTCTCACATGCAGACTGATACTCTCTTTCAAATCTGCCAAGGTTATCAGACGTTCTCGATAAACAAGGTTTTTTAAGTGTCCCCAAAGCCAAAAATCACACGGATTAAGATCCGGTGAACGAGATGGCCAAGTTGTCGGAAACGCGCGACTGATTATTCTGTCAGTGGTGAAATGTTGGCGAAGAAACTGTTGCACAGGGAGTCCAATGTGTGGAGGTGCTCCATCTTGCATAAAAGTAATGGTGTCAAGGCATTGGCGCTGCTGCAAATGGGGTACAACAAATGTTTCGAGCATCCTTTTGTACCTGTTGGCCGTCACGGTACATGTCTCAAGGCCATTGGAAGTAACCTCTTCGAAAAAGAACGGTCCAAGGATGAATGTGGCTGTGAATCCACACCAGACTGTAACTTTCGGTGAGTGGAGTGGAATCTCTTGGAAGGTACGGGGGTTTGTCGTGTCCCATATGCGACAGTTATGGGTGTTCACTGTTCCACTGAGGTGGAAATGGGCCTCATCGCTCCACAGAATCTGCCACGGCCACGATGCATCCACTTCAACTCTAGCAAGAAATGTCAATGCAAAGGTCAGTCGCATCTCCCTGTCTGTGGCCAGCAATTGTTGATTAGGGCGGATTTTGTACGGGAAACAATGCACCATTTTTCTGAGTACGTTCCACACTGTGCTATAGGGAACACCCAAGTGTCGTGACACTGCACGTGCACTACTGCAGCCTAAAACACTATCCATTGACTGTTCAACAATACCGGTGGCAACATCTTCAACGACATCTGAACGAACCGGTTTGCGTCCTCGACCAGGCTGAACTCCAAGATGTCCAGTTTCCTCGAATCGAGCGATCATTCTCCTGAGAGCTTGTGGAAGCAATGGTCCCTTACGCAAATCCTTAAGTCGGCGAAACTCTCGAAGTGCTGCTGGAGCATTTCCTTTATTCTCGTAAAACAACTTCACAAGCAAAGCGCGTTCTGGCAGCGTGACAGCCATCACTAATAAGAATGACATTCCCCACCTTTTAACTTCTTTTATACCCAGAACATGGCTTCTAACCATGCTTTATGCAAATTTTTCTGGTTACAGTATGAAATTGCAGTTACAACGGGAGTTCTAGCTTCTTTACTATTTTTATTTTCCATAAGGGGCAGAAAAATTAAAAAGGAAGCATGGAAGCATTCCATTCCGCATAAACATTTTAATTTTTATTATTATTTGTGTCTTTTGATCATAGTTCCAGTTGTGCAGCGCCACCTATCGGTGATTTCAGGAACTAATTTTTTTTTCGTGAAATCCGTTTCCCCATATTTTGAATAGTATGTGTACAAAATTTTGAGCCTTTACACTGAGTAGTTCGATATCCATGGAGGTCAGAGTAGGGGTGTTTTATTTCTGGCCACCTTGTATATTCAGTATAAATAAGGCTACTGCTTCTGCATTTGTAATATCTTTATAAAAATCAAACTTGTCAGAGAATAAATATTATCGACGGTCAATATATTTTCAGCAACATTATTTGTCAGAATAAATGTTGTTAAAAAGATTTTATGAAGACATCGGCAAGAATACACTATGAAAGCTCGAAAATTGATTTAGCCTTCAGCCAAACTTCCACCTTGCAGCAAAATTTTTAAAAAAAAAATATCAGTCGTTAGACGCAGTTTTTAAACATAAAATTTGCTGCCCATATAGTAATTTATCCATCTTTTGAACAATTAAGTATATTTTGTGTTTAAAAATTGAAAAATCATTTCTTTATATTCTAGGAAGTATCGCAAATGAAAAAATTTAGCTTCGGAATTGAATATTTAATTAGGTTCTTCCAACTTTACAAGATCTAAACAACCATTATTTTTTAACAGCCTTCACAATATAGGAACGTAACCAAACATAATTAATTTTATAAGTTAAGGCTACTCTATAAGAATATATTTTTATAGCAGTTTTTAGATTTAAGTACTTGTTACAACCAATTCTGATGAAGCTATGCAACGCTGGAAAAGTTTTAGATGTATAATGACTACAATTACACACTAAAAAAAAAATTCAGGAAAGTAATGACAAATGTTACTATTAAAATGATGCACCTGATTTGTTGAAGCACCATTTCCTTTAACTTGTGTCCTTTCATAGTAAAACTTATTGAAGAAATTTATTTTAAGACCGCTATTGTTATGTATTTTACGAGAAGGAAGGCCAAATTGTCAAGGAGATCTAAATATTGCCCAATATTTCGCTGGAATATATATACTAAAAATAAAAATAATAATAATAAAAAGGAAAAGAAGTTGTAATCCTGTTATTTGTCGCTAAGGTGCCAAGATGTAAGAGAAAAAAAAGAATAAAATTTCCGACGTCTGCCGTGGCCGCACAGGTGGTCGGCCTTGAAACTTGGTTACGGTCATTCCCATCAATACACACAGCAGCTGCGGGAACTGAGCAGATAGTGAAGGTTGGAAGGATTGATAAAAAAAACAATAAAAAGGATGAACTCATATTCCAATACATTATTTCGTGCAGTTCAACAAAGACAGAGCTTGAAAGGAAGAATTTAAAAGAGGAGTTTAAGCCCAAATAAGAAGTTTTTTGATGTTGCAGCGGAAGGGCGAAAACTGGTAGAGCAAGTCTTAGGAACGACAGTAACTGCTAAATTTGAGATGATGCAAGATAACTTTAACACCTTTGCTTAAATATTTAATTAATATTGCGTGCACGAAAGTATTAATAAAACACGACATCTTCATTTATTATCAGATTTTTTTTTTCTTCTAAACAAGGGCATTTGAGTAAGTGGTTGAACGTAAAGATCAGGATAAAATACACTGTAGTTCCTAATGATTTAAGAGGTAATAATGATGATAAATATGATCTTCACGGACTTTAAATGAAGAAACAATTTTATTTATAAAATGCAGTTTTATATTAATAAAACACGACATCTTCATTTATTATCAGATTTTTTTTTTTCTAAACAAGGGCATTTGTGTGTGGTTGAACATAGAGATCAGGATAAAATACATTGTAGTTCCAAATGATTTAAGAGGTAATAATGATGATGAATATGATCTTCACGAACTTTAAATAAAGAAACAATTTCATTTATAAAATGTAGTTTTATATGATGAAGGAATAAATTTGTTTAAAAAATTAGCCATTTTTATCCAATGTTTCTTTCGGTTTACAAAAGAACTAAGGGAGACAAAAATGTAAAGGACATAGTTATATTTAAATCTACATACACACAAAAAAAAAATATTAGAAAAATTTGCAAAAAAATTTACGTCTCCACATATTTGTGGTTATAAAGAAAATTTGAAGTGCTTATCTCACTTAAACAATATCAGAAAAACCACAAGGGTTTCAGATATTGAATTTCGATTAGAGTAGTAGTACTCTGTAGTGACCTCTCACACAAAAGATTGTGAACTCTTGCATAAGAGGTCTGCGCGCTTCAGGATTAACGTCACCACGTTAGCCTCTTTTACATCGAGGTATGAACAAAGATCTAAGAATAGCCAATTCTTACAGCAAAATACTTTGTTCCTTGATAAAAACCTCTTGACACGTCCTTGCCCACGCTTTCTGCAGGACTTTTCTGTATTATTAAGCATCCTCCCACGCATAACTCTTCAAATCATTATTTGCATAGAAAATGCAAAAGGGTGAGATGGTGCAAAAGTTGACAGTGCAGCTATCGCAACAGGGCACGTTGTCTGTTTGCCCTCCTTATTACGGGAGTGCTAATTCCAGACGTCTTTATTTTCAGAGGAAGGTGTCTGCCAGTCTCATCAGACGAACTTTCTATCCGCTGCTGGCATGCCACCAACGCGATAAGGTGCTACTGCTGAGGTCAGGGAGAATTGGGAGAAAAAAAAAAGAATATGTGAGTGGGAGGGAACAAAAAAAAAATTATATTAGTTTTGAAAAGAATTTGTTAAGTTGTTGAATACAGCTTTCTGAGGAAATGAAAACTGTCAAAGTGTGTTACAGTCAACAGATAATTTCGTCAGGTAAGCATCAACGTGAAGGTTTTATCGTTTTCCTTGTTTGCGGATTCATGAATAACTTAGCCACAAGAAATTTTCAAACAGTTACGGTCAATGACAAATCAAACTGACATAATGCTGATGAGTGACGTCATGTATCTCTTCAGACGTTAAAGCAATGTTTACATGTTAAAGCAATGGAATGAGTTGCTTATAAATGAATTTTGACTCAGTATTCTTTTCTCTCTTTTTATTTTCGTAGTGAATACAACACATAATATCAATTATATTTATCTGAAATCATTTTCATTTTTAAATTCATAACGTCACGTTATCAAGGTTATTTAAATGGGATGGGGGGATGATACATATAACTGGACTAGATGCTTTCGATGGGTTAACCAATGACTATAGTAGAGTTTTCGAGCCCTAGTGGAATTGCAAGAATTTCCGTGGCTCTAAAATATAGAAACATAAGTTTCTGCTTTGATAAATACTAAGATAAAAACATAACCAGCTAAAAAAAATTACAATTTTTTTTAATTAAAAGACAAAAATAAATTTTAGAATAATATACTCTAAAATAGTATAGTGTCCACATTCAAACTGAAAATCAATAGTTAAATATTTAATTCTTAAAATATAATAAGAACAACACCTTGTATTGAAAATTCAGCAACAAATTAATAAAAGAAGAAAGTTAATTATAACATTAATAAAAGAAGATAGAAACCACCTGGGTTTTTTTAATGCGGCGCAAAATGTTCAGATACCGAAAGAAATGAAAGAAGAAGAAGAAAAAAAGAGAATGAAAATAGACCAACTTTATTTTAACTCAAAGAACTCACACGGTAACACTAGATAATTCTCAATTTTTTCTATCAGCGAATTTTTTTAAAAAAGAAGGATCAAGAATTCGTGGAAAACTTTCAAAAATAATCCACTCCATAATCAATCATTCTTATTATTAAGGACTACTTTATGAAAGGAATAGCTCTTGAGTCACCCAGTGTATCTCTAAGAATCAGTATCAAATCTCCTCACTGGCTAGAAATGGTACAAAATTAAACTTCGGCTTAAAAAAATCGAGCACACTATTCAGCTAAGTTTCCCTTCTCAACCATTTTTCATCGGTTATAAAAGTAAACCGCAATCTTAACCCAAAGTCTCTTCATGACCCAGTGGGGGTCAACGGATGACAGACAGTTCAAAAAATCTGAATTAAAGTCTACAAAAACGAACGTGAAGAAGATTAAGGAAGAAGTGCGCCCTAAAGTGACAGAACAGAACCTTATTTTTTTTTTAACGGTCGATCTTGCTACTCTGAGAAATACTCATGAGACAGGCAGTGAAAAGGGAGACGAGATACCAGAAGAAAGAAGGCAAAAAAAAAAAAAAAAAAAAAAAAGTCCAAACACGAGTTGAATTTTTTCTTCTCTGGATTGGGGTGGGAAGAGAGTCAGTCCCCAAAATGCGGGCCCCTCCCATGAGATATGAGGAGGGAATAATGATGATCAATTCCTCTGGAACAACTTGGAGGGCAGGGTTTCCGTTCCCGCTCAAATTTCTTCATTTGGATGATGCCAATTTTTTTTTTCGGTCGGTCTTCTGGGAGATCGTGTCAATTTCTCGCCAAATTAAGCACGCCGCTGCCCACATCAAGCCAAATAAATACAGATGGAGCGAGGTAATCGTGCTTGATAGAAAGTTCCTAGATTTCATTCGATACCTATTACTACGGTGAAAGAATGCTACTTGTTTTGAGTCGATGATACATAGAAGGAAATCAGTCTTTCGAGCAGAAAATGAAGGACTGTCGAATGTAGCGTAGCATCATGTAGTTCATCTAGATTAGTCCACACAAAAAATGGTAGAATAGAGTTTCATTTTCTTATGCTTTAACTTCTGGTATTTTGAGTTATAAGATATAAATGAAATAATTTCACATCTCAGAAGATAACTCCACTCATTTTAAACAAAAATATTAAAAAAGGCGTTTGGCAGTCGTCTCATGTAGAAGAAATAAAGAATGAATTCGCGCGATAAAAAATCGTGTTATCTGTATATTGCAAATAGCATTAACGTTTTTTTAACGTTACAAATTCAAAGCTGGCTGTTTTTATTTCTTTAGACTTAAACTTGCTTCTTTGTTGAAAGCTAACATTTATTGCATATCTGCAGAATTATCAAAACTACAATATTGTCTAAAAGCTTTCACTTATAAATCGATAGAATTAGTGATATATTAATTTTATTATGTCAGAGGAACAGATTTATATACAAAGAGTTTTCGTATATTCTTCATTACCCAATTTGAGTTGCAGAAAATTGTTATTAGGAAATCTATTTTTAAAAAATACGCAGAATTATATCCTTAAAAAACTTGAATTGCATATGTATATATTTTGAGGCCCAAACGTTACTAATGTTTGCCAACAGATTCTAAAACCCTCCACAACTTTCCCATACATCAGGACGGGTTTAATTCGACAATATAAGAGTTGGACGAAAAGAGAAAGGAGAAGGTGTTTACAATCAATAATAAATAAATTCCGTAAATGTGCACATTCTTCCACGTTTCACCCCTTAGTGAGATAGAAAAGTGGTGGCCTAAGGATAACAAAACCAACAATATCAATGTATTTTTTCTATTCTATAGTAAAATAGAAATAAATAATTAATTTACATTAATTTTTCAAATTAAATACAAATAATTCATACATTCCAAGGGTTATTTAAAAAAATAGAAGTGAAGAACTGTCAATAAGGGAAAAAAGTATATTAATGAATATAATTGCATAAGTTGAATTCATAAATGAATTAACACTTTTGAAATTATTTGATAAATATTATTATAGAATATTAAATTAATTTTTTACTACTAAAATTTGCCTATACCTAAAATTACATCTTCTATCTGAATTACTTAGTGAATCCCATTACTATTAAATTCGTATTTTCATTAGAATTATTTCAATTAAAATTCAGATAGCACTTCCAAGCAATTGCTATGGGAAGAGCTAGCGTATTATAAATTCGGTTAAAGAATATTAGCACTTAATTAAACTACTGAGTGAAATAATAAATTAGTTTAAATGACAACGGGAACAAAATATATTAAAAACAATGCTGACTGCAAATTGATCTGATCAGCAAA
This sequence comes from Argiope trifasciata, assembly GCA_026543055.1. Classification (NCBI taxonomy): domain Eukaryota; kingdom Metazoa; phylum Arthropoda; class Arachnida; order Araneae; family Araneidae; genus Argiope; species Argiope trifasciata. The sequence continues at coordinate 154,699 of JAPMOQ010015521.1, read as the reverse complement.
GATAAATATCAGATAGGAGAGACGTGGAACAAAAAGGTAATAATCATTTATGCAATTCTCATACCAAAATTTTTTAAGTACTTAATTTTAAAAACTATCTATCTCTTCAAAAAGAAGTAACGGTTCCTTATCGAAAATTAATGACATATTTTCTGTTGCAGAATTGCATTATTAATGCCAATAATTATTATTTTTAAAACATTTTTGACAGTTTTCATTTGTATAAAATTAATGATTAAACGCATAATGAGTAACATAGCGATGCCCAGTAATTAGTCATCAATTACAATGATTAAGTGAAAACTTAATTGTAAGCTTTCGGCTCTAAATAGTTTCAAATTACAGCTCGGAAGCTCTTTATTTGAAGCATTTATCATTTCGCTAGAGGGACCACATTTTTTCAACGCGTGTGGCACGAGGGGATTTGACGACAAAATTCTTTTGAAGGTGTATATCTTTATAAAACAGGAACGGTGAAAAGAGGAAAAATAATGAACATTTAACAGTCTTTTATTAATTAATCATGAAAAAATTTTACTCGAGAGAAAAGATAACCAGATATTTGAAATTTATTTTCAAAATGAAAATTTTATTTAATTTTATTATTTTTATGAGAAAAGGTAGAAATGTTTTTACAACACATTTCATATTTTTATGAATATAGTATATAACATTTATCTCATTTGTTTTTTACGAACATAAATGCATAAGTTGAATTAAAACTTTTTAAATTATTTGATAAATATTATTACAGAATATTAAATTAAATTTTTGCGTCTAAAATTAGCCTACACCTAAAAATTACATCTATCAGCTGAATTACTTAATGAATGACATTACTATTAGATTCGTATTTTCATTGGAGTTATTTCAATTAAAATTCAGATAATACTTCCAAGTAATTGCTGAGAAAGAGCTAGCGTATTGTAAGTACTGTTAAAGAATACAAGCACTTAATTTAACTATTGAGTGAAATAATAAATTAGTTTGAATCCCAACGGGAACAAAATATAATGGAGTCTCCATTCTATGATATTCAAGTTTAATGAAGTTTTCCGCTGAGCCTTGACCTTGAACTCATTAATACGTTTATGTCATATTACCTTTTATAAATTACCTTCATATATAAAAGGTATAATAAGCATATTTATATATTACCTTTTATATATTTTATAGATAGTTGGAAAGAGATATTAATTCTTATACTTTCCATAGTATCAAAGGTAATATCTCTTTTCCAAATATTAATTTATTTTTTTCCATTTTGCAGACTGTTGTGATCTTTTCATTTGTCGAAGAATTTCTTGCAAAATCTATCAAATCGAAGGTCGCAGCCTCATATGCCTTTGTTCCATTACGGAAGCTACGGAGCTGTCTTACTTGCTTCACGTTCATGATGACATAGAGACTGCTGCACATCATACGATGCATGACATAATGCAATGTGTTACAATAGGCTATGAAAACAATACAGTAACTGATGGAGATGATGATGGAAAGAATATTCAAACAATTTTCCCATGAAATGCTAAGAGCATTGGGGACAATACGAAAAACATTAGAGTTTAAAGAAATTGTTTCACACATAATGTAATAATGTATGAAAATTTTTACAATATTTTTTTTTTTCATATTAAACCTGACCTGAATAAAGGCTTTTTTTTTACAGTTTAGGATAAGTGTTAAAATAATAAAAAGGATAAATAAAGTTTCAGTCACCGCTTTTTTCTTCTTGTGTCTATAATCTAATTTACAAATTTATATTTAACAAACTTCTTAAAACATTTTAAAAGAGGAATTATTAAACGACTGCATATCTTATGGTGCATGACGAAATGGAACATATATAATGAAAACAAAAAAGTAAATGATCAAAATGATAATGCAAAAGATATTGAAGCAGTTTTGACAAGAAATACTAAAACAATTTTGGAAAATACGAAAGACATTACGATTTAAAGAAAAAGTTTCAGCGAAACATTTCATGTGATTCGATATTTATTAATGTGTGGGAATTTGTATGATAAAATGTTTTCTTCATATTAAACCTGAGTGAAGACATTTTTTGTACTGTTTAGGATAAGTTTTAAAAGAAATAAAGAATAAAATAATTTGATTTTTTTTCTTTTCGTTTTCATAATCTTATTTAAAACTTTCTATTTCACACATTTTTCTAAAAAATGGTTTTTAAGTAGAATTAAGCAAATGACTGAATATTCTATGGTGCATGATACAGCTTAATGTAGGTAATGAAGACACAATAGTAAGTGATCAGGACGATAATGAAAAGAATGTTCAAACAGTTTCACAAGAACTGCTAAGGAGATTTGGGCAATAAAAAAGACGTTTGAGTTTCAAGAAAATGTTTCACAGAAAATGTGTTACCATATTTATTAATCTATGGAAAATTTTATGATAAAAGAATTTATTTTTATTAATTTTGAATAAAGACTTTCTTTTTATAGTTTAGGATAAGTGCTAGAAGCAATAAAGAGGATTTAAAAAATCATTTGCTTTTTTTTTTTCGCTTCTGTAATATAATTTGCAAACTTCTATATAACAAATTTCCTTTTAACAGTTTTTATTTGGAATGATGAGATTTGGTTGAATAAGACTCGACTATAGTTTTACGATTTAAAGGAAAAAAAAAAAACACCTTTTCATTTCAATTTAGGCGTACATGAACAAAAAAAGTTTCTATTTTAAACCGATATACCATTTTGTTTCATGCCAAGTAGTAAAGCCCGTCTGTAAATGAAGATATCAAGACTGTGTTTGAATTTAAAGGAGAAATGCATTACATCATTCTCAAAAAACTGCAAACAAATTATTTCTCTTTATTCCTAGCCGTTTCACACTCTTTTCTTTCACAAGCACCAGACCGAAAAAGGGAAAGAATGAACGAGTCCGTTGTGAAGGCCACATGCATCTTGGCATCTTTATGAGCTTAAATTCTTCTTGTTCTCACCCAAAATCCATAGCTTCCGCACTTAATGTCACGGTTTCGTTATTTGAAGTTTCCGCGTTTCACACTCCAATGAAAATCGGACCACTACCGAGCAATCGTTAAGGTGCAATCCTGATGGATTGCACCCTAATTTGTGGTTAGAAATTGTTAGAAAATTTTGAAGAGAAATAAGAGAGTTTTCCCACAATTATAAGAGATTAAAGAAATTTTTGATACAATAATCATGGAACACTTGTTTCACAAAAATAATTGTGGACGCTTCTCTCTAATAGAAAGATTGCGATAAAAGAAATACTAATCACTCATACAATTAATCAACATTTTATACACCGCTAATAGAGGTAATGAAGAGAATGACTATTCCTTTGTAGTTTGAAATTAGTACATTTATTATTTAAAAATTCTTGAAGAACATTGATTTAAAATAAAGCAGATACTTTACGATGAAAGAAATTCAACAAAATTATTGCTTCTATGAAGTACATGAGAATTAACTTCAAAAAATTATGAATAACTGTCAATTTATACAAAATAAACAGGTAAAAACTTATCATTAGGATTCAGCAATAATTCTAATTGGTTGAAATAATACGCTGCATATGAACACAGAAAAGTTACATGTGACCGATCCAAAATACATAAAAATATATTGGAAAAACAAAGGGATGGGTAAGTGTAAGATATATAAAAAATATTAAATGCAAATATAAACACAAATATATACAAATGTACGCTTTAGCAATGACTTGGTCGCTGAGTTCGGGCTTCTATTAGAGGCTCTTCTCTAATCAAAACATAATCATAAGCCCTATTTCCTGAAATTATTAAATCCATCAAGGCAACTTATATCTAAACGTTTGTGGAGCCTAAGGTTCCGAAATAATTCCACAAGTATTCTAACTTTTTTATAATCGGATATTAGCCGTCACCGTAATTTATATCTATGCATATATAAAAGAAAATATTCGCAATAACTTTCAGTACAATTCTCCTTGTCGAAATGAAATAAAAAGTCTTTGTTTTAGTTCAGTTGATTTTTAGCTTAGTTGATGCGCCCTATCTATAATTTCATCTACCACAGGAGCCTTTAAGTAAGATTTCAGTGACTCAGTGACAGTGACTTAGTGACTCAGATGTCGATTAGTATAGATCAGTAGAATGAGTTCTAGGCTAAATATTTACCAGCAGTATACAAATGGAATGACATTTAGGCTTTTTACCAATAATCTACAAATGGAATGATTTTTAGGCTAAATATATACTAGTAGTAGACCAATAAAACGAATGGTTAGACAAACAATTTTAAAAAAAGGAATTAGAACTACTATAAAAATATAGCTAATAAAATAAGCAATTTTCCATTTATTATATTTTTTTACATCCAAAAATCAAAAATAAATACGGAAGTAAGAATGTAGACCAGAAGTCCACAAAAATCTTTTTCAAGTAATTCTGTTCATATGGAACGACATATAAATCAAATCAAATAATATTTATCTAATTTTTTTTTAAAGAAAAATCTACTATTACTCATTTCTCTTGAACATATTTTAAGCTAAACATAACCATTCATCAAAAAACGCACAGATTTATTTTATCCCTAACAAAGAAATTCCACAGGACCTCAAGAATTTCGCGCACTCGTTCTCAAACGGGGCCTTTTATTTTTCTCTCCTTCTCGAATAGATATTATCTCGGTATTAACAGGGGCAGTAAAAGATAGAGATAAGAATGGAGGAGTCGGAGGGTGCATATAAATAAAATTCCACGTAAACTATTTTACAACAGAAGCGGTGCAGCTGTCAGGGTCGTTCAGAGGAAAAGAATGGATCCCCTCTCGCTAAGCAGTGGGAGGGGGAGCATAAGTCTCACCTTTCAGGTTAAACAGTTCGCGAGTAAGTAGGAGTTGGCGATCGTGGTACAGAGGTGAAAGATCAAAGTAAATCGATTTACCGTTGAAATTGCGTTACGGAACGCGTTTTAAGAAAGTCAATAGCAGTGATTTCGGCACTAATGTTGTCAAGTGTTTTTCAACATTTCACAAGTGTTTTATCAACCTTGATTGTGAATACCTTCCCCTCCTCCTATGTTTCTTCGATGAATTTTGAAAATTTTATAACCAACAGAAAAAAATTTTGAGATATCAAATGACAATGTCATAGCAAGAATTTAAGTATAGAATTTCCTGATAATACCTAGGATTCCTAAGCACTACCTCAATTAGAGTATTTTCCAAAATTAATGATTGGGTAGATATCCAATCAATAATTTAGAATCATACACTAATAAGTTTTTTTACTAGTGAAAAGATAGGACAAAAGCAATATCTAAGTGCTAATATAGCTGTAACACATTTGGAGGGGAGGGGTTCTAAACACAATAAGCCCCTAACATCTGCAAGTCCAGTTATTCTACGGTTACAGCACAACCAAAGCAAGGATTATTATTAAGGAGGAAAAAATATGTATATTAGCAACGTAAGAAAAAACAAAATAAATTTTAACATCTTTACTTCGTGACTAAAGAAGAAATAACGCAATTTCAATTTATAACAGAAATTCGTATTTTTTAACAAAAATGATTATGTAAGTGAAATGTATGATACTATCCGGCATATTATAAAGTATCTAAACTTCTCATAGAATGTCTGGCATTTTTAAGTAAAGTGCGTAATATGAGAAATATTGTATGCTATTATTAGGCCTTGTACATAATAATATTTGGGCATTCCATAGGAAGACAAATGCTATTCAAACAATGTAAAAAAAGGTCATGATAATATTATTACTTAAACACTTAATTAGTTTACAAACAAAGAGAGTAAAAACTATTCAATTCATCATCTTAAATCATCTTATAGAAGATATGAAGTTTTTGATAATGAAGTTAGTGCATGCGTATGAATCACTGATTTCTTTTATAATCTCTTTTTTTTTATATCTTCTATAATGTCAAGCAAACTACTTTATAGAGTAACATGGTAGCTTCCAGGTAGTTCAGACAAAAACAAATGGATCATTTTGTAGCTTAGGTAGGTGCAAGGGAGCGGGGAATGGAAATCTTGATTTTCAAGTTAAACAAATTACGAGTAAAGAAAAAATCATGGGTCAAAAGTTGGCTCGAAGCAATTAATCAGTTAAGGTGTATTTTAGTATGTCAATGATGGTTGAGAAATGAGGCATTAGCTGATGTGCTTTTATTGATAAATTTTAATATATTTCCAAATCCAGTCAAATAATTACTGTCATAAATTTAATGCAGCTAATCAGGGATTAATAAATTGACCTATGTCTTAATGATATCTTTACATTATACAATTATAAAGTTTACTACGATGGATATATAAAATTTACAACAAGTCCTTTTTATTAATCGATAATTTTTTATTAATTTATATAAAAACAAAACCACTCCAATGCAAACATATCTGTCAGAATTCCTATTAATTCTAAGAGCATAAAAATAGTGCTACGTATGCAGATATTCTAAAATGAAATTTATAAAAAAAATAATATATATATATATATATATATACACATATAATTGGAAATAAATAAATAAAAAAGATTTAAAAGAAAGGTTTACCTGAGGTTAAAAAAATGCCCAAACTTCCTTTGTTTTGTTGCGAAAAACAATACTGTAATATATTTACAAATTTAATAAATAACTGATTTTGTAAATTTAGTGCGATTATTCAAGAATTAAAAATTCTTACTGACGCCTTAATGATATCTTCATAATGTAAAATTATAAAATTAACTGTGAATAAAGTGTAAAATTTACAAAATTTACTTTTTTTTTTTTTACCAACTGATAATTCTTTTGAAAAATGAAATTATCCAAAGGCAAAATCATTCCAATGCTTAATTTAATATTTCAGTATCTTCCATAGCTAAGAGTATATCCTACAGATATGGAATTTTTTGGCAAAATAAGTAAACATAAGAAAAACCTAACCATAATCGAAATGCATCGTTCTTCAAGTAAAACAAAAAAAAAAAAGAAAGAAAAGAAAAGAAAATGCCCGAACTTTCTTTGTTTTACAGCGACAAACAAAATTAACTGATGTTTACCATTCCAGAGATCGAAATAGCATTCAAGAAAAACCGGTATTTCTCTCCATCCGCACATACATTCAAACGTTATTTATCCTCATCTATAAAACGTATCTCCTTTCACTACTCCCTTCTACTCCTCCATCTTTTTTAAAACGCTTTCACTTTCTCACCCCTCTTTTTACTGTTCTTTTTTCCCTTCTTTTTTTCATCTAAGCTTTTACAAGTGGAGCGTTAAGATACAAAAGAAAAAGAAGAAAAGAGAGAGAAAAAGAAAGAAAAGACGAAGAGAAAAAATACAGCACCTGAGAAACCTGTCCGATGAAGGGGGGAGCGACAAAGGGGAAAAAAAAGAGAGAGAGTAATTTTTAGACGGTAATCTGTGAAAGAACGCGAAAGAACCATCACGTGATCACTCCCCACGAATTACAGGATTCGTTTTTCAAAGCATGGGGTTAACGATACTGTGGTCATTGAGGTGTAACTCGCAAAGGAAAAGAAGGATTTTCCTCTTCTTTATGGCAATTGTGCAGTACTAAAGCAGACAAGAAAAGAAATTATTGCAGCCAGTATGAGCTTTGTAACTTTATTCCCTCCTCAAAGATCGTTACATGCAAGATTTACACCGAAAAGACGCCAACAATGATCTGACATTCCAGACATAAAATGTGGAGCAGAATTTTTCGAAGACGACCGCTTATTTTGTTATTATCGAAAGATTCGGGCCGCGGTAGCCTGGTTAAATATGTCGAGACTGCAAAGTCCTCCAAGTTCCCATAACAAAACGATACCTCTGGGGGTACTGAATCAGGGATGAGTCGGTCTCTGATTTGGATCTAAATTCTTTGCGGATGGATGAATGAGTGTATGAATGAGTTCGACCGCCCCCTAAAAAGGGTTGTGTCGTGTGTGTGAGCTACAAGTCAGACTTCTGCCCTCTGGGTGCTCATGGATCTTTACCCTCACAAGCTACTGCACCCCCTTTCCGTGAAATCACGGACACGACAAAAAAAATCAAAAGATTCAGCATTGCTGTCAAATAATGATATAGATTATTTGTTAAAAATGATACGACATACGAATGTAAACAAGTTAAATTTGTAATTTAATATGCTTATTCAAGAAGTCTTTTTCATATTTTAAAGACTTTATAAGAAAATGTACGAATAAATGTATTAATGGAAATCATTGCGAACTGAAAAGTAACTAATGTATGTTCTATATACTCTTCAATATCACATACCAAGATTGGTATAGAGGTTTGTGTGTGTATATGTGTGTTCAACGTAGCAAAGTAGCAATAGCATCTGCCCAATTAATGATGGCAATAGCGTCAATAAAAACAATGATGGAAATACAGTCAGCCCAATCAATGGCGGTAATAGCATCAATCCAATAAATGATAGGAATAACATAACTCCAATATTTTCTTTATTATTAAATGTCATTCGTTCGATCTCCATAATTATCTTGTCTATGGACGAATTTATACACATAATGGTTAATATTTTCCAAAATATTTGGTTGCAAGGAGTATGGGCATTCAATTAAACTATGATACATGTTTGGTTAGCTATGATACAAGAGTTTATTCAACAATCTTTTTCATCAACAAATATCTTATATACACAAAAGAGATGTATCGCAAGTTTTGATTATTATTGCCTACGTTAGATAAATTTGATTAGGATATCGCCTCAAATGTCTTTTCAGTAATTTTCTAAAAGAATAAAGATATTTTTTAAATGCTCTACTATCACTTTTAAAAAATTTCCTTTTCCCTGATAGCAATCATACAAATGTCAGTTGCAATAATGATATAACATGTTAAATACATTACTTTTACAAAAAAAATCTTACTATTTACTAATCATTTGATATTTGATAATCAAAGTTGTCACAGTTTGAACAACGTATTACAAAACAGAAGAAATCAGAAAGAGGTATCTCAGTATTAACACAAGTTAAACATGTTCAGATTTTAAAATACCTGAACTTACATTCAGGTATTTTAAAATCTTATACAGTCAATCGTTCATTTGTTTCATGAAATGTTTTCAATATTTCATTATATAATTTTTGCAGTATCTCTGATACTATTCATAGTTGGTTAGTTCTGCCTATGCTACACATTTCTTTTTAAATTCTTGTTTCTACGTGACATAAATTCTTTATATGAATGGCATTAATGAAATATACAGACATACAAAAATTCATTGATGCGTTTCAGCTCCGTTGATATTACAGTGAAAGGGCGAATCTCTTCAACTGTAATTCGAAATGCAGCCACATTATTTAATCCAAGAACTGACATATTAATTCAAAATGCTGAATTACTGAATTATTAGAAATATGTACTATGATCAGATCTTTATTTAAAATTCTAGGAAATTATTCTAGAAAATATTTAAATAAATAAATGTAAATCTCATAAGTTCTTTATTATCCGAGGTCACATGTTGATTTGAACTGAAAAATCTATTTCACGATTTCTTGCATCAAAAATTTTAAATTTGAGTTTTAAATGATTGAAACAAAGTATAGTACATGTAAAAACTTAAGCATTTCTTCTGGAATTTAATTGAAATCTTTTTTAGTTTATTATAAATTGCTAATCAATTTCTAGAATTTTGAAACGTTTTGTCGAAAAAATGGTATTAATAAATATGTATCAGATGAATAAGCGAAATTCAAAAATTAAGACTTTTTCAGATAATGGATTACTAAAGACAAGATAAGAAATTGGCCAAATAAAGATTCGTAAACTTACACGACTTACAATTTCACAAAATTGCAATGACTTTATTTATTTATATAAGAAGTCATACTGTTATTAAGGAGGTAAATCAATAACAATCAGGAAAAGAAACTTCAGAAAAAAATTCTTTACCTTTTTTTTTAGGAGGAAATCTGCATTTAAGAAATGTTTGAACTCAATCACGATTCAATAATATAACTATCTAAAATTAAAAATACAATACTAATATAGAATGTATTATATTAATATATAAGGTCAAAATGCCTATTCGGAGCTCTAAGATAACGAAACCTCAGATAACAACAAACACCAAGTCACTTGTAATAAATATATAAAAGAATTTCCCTTTCTATAATTTAATAAATAATAGTAATAATAAACAGAATCTGACAAATAAAATGTCTAATGTTTGAAAAATAACATAAAATAAAAGGGAAGCTCCGCCAGTTTAATGGCATAAGAAAGACAAGACTTTATGAAGCATAAAACTCCATCAACAATAATTAAGTTCTTACAATGGCACTCCCATCCACAAACAGATCAAATAGAACTAATAAGAGTAACGTAATAAATAATCCTGGGAACTGTCAATACGACCACATGACACGCCACAGGGGTACATCAGGTATCACAAAGAACCCCTTCATGATTCGCTAACAGGAGGTGGTCGGCATCACGAAGCTGCCGTCAGTCAAGCACTAACGAAAAACGAACCCTCACGTGCGCGTTTATTAAAACGCCGTTTCCCATTCATATTAACAGACAAAGAAACATGAACAATCCACACATCCTTTCATTAGTATAAATGGCGGACACACACACACACACACACACAGAGAGAGAGAAAGAGAGAGAGAATCTTATTTCCCTTGGCCACAGGATCCGAAACACCTGCCCTTAAATTATTTACAGCTATATAAAACAAAAGACTAGTTACGGTAAATGGGTAGGTAAGAGGATGAGGACGGGTTTTCGTGTTATGTTATGCTAAGTAAACATCGATGGAGATGTTGGAAATTTTTGATACATCAAGGGAGAAACACCTGTGCATACTTGTTGCAGTGAGGGAGGGTTTGGTATTTACTACCCCCTCCTTATATTTCCACCTGAGAATCAAGTGTCATGGATGAGCGATCATCGTATGAAATTTCTCTATTGAACTACCGAAACAGGAGTTCACAGTGGAAAAGGCGGGAAATGATAATAGAAATGGAAACATGTTTTTTCATGTTCATGATTTTTTTTCTTCTGAGTTCTACTATGACATGTGCTTTACAATATATTCTCACGGTAGATTCTTTTAAAGCAAAAATTTTATAATTTGTACTTTTATTCGTTGCTTTATTATGCTAAATTTTTGATAATTTTAATCTATTATGATTTTAAATTATAGGTTAATGTATACTTTTTCTTGTTAATACAAGAACAATCTTTGCCCTATTTTTATGAATATAATTTCATTTTTCAACATGTATTTCAAGCAGCATAACCAAATCTGACTTTTCAATCATAAACCACAAAAAAATATATCCTATCTTTTTAGTTAAACCAGATACAAATGTATATACATACATAATAGATATATAATAGAAGAAAATACTTTGGAATAAAAACTATAAAGATAACAAATAATGATAACATTATTTCGTTAAAGGTGAAAGGCTGAATATATTTATTAAATCAATGAATAACCATGACCAAAGGTCCAGCAAAAATAGCAGTCCAAAATGCTGTTACTTGATACGAGGTAAGGTGTTTGGCTGCAGTTTTTTTAACTGTTGCTGACACCTGACAATGAATGGATAAAATAACATTGTGAAAACTTATGTTGATGTTCAAATAATTTGATGCAGAACAGTGCTTTTTCAAAACAAAAAATATGATCACAAGGCAAAAATATTGTTAAATTATATTTTTAGAATATGGATTGACTATATTCTTTGTGTGTCCATCTTTCTTTGTTTGGCTACAACTGTTCTTTTCTATTGGGATTTGAATAATATATGTAGTAGTAAATAAAAATAATCAGAGTCCAGCAAGCATTACAAATCTATAATGCTGATATTTAATATGGTCATAGTGTATTGCTATGCTTTTTTTTTAATTGAAAAGCAGATGACAAAAATACTACTGTGCATTGTGTGGATGTCTGAATAACATTCCACAGAGCAATATTGCTTTATCATTAATAATAATAATCACAATGCAGCATCATATAAATAATACATTTATAATATGGTTTTTACTTTACTTTCAATTAATAGACTATTTTCAGACATTTTTAATTTCTGTGTCCTTCAAGATGAATTGTTTTCTAGAGGAGTAGTATATAATGGAATCCAATTAAAAAAAATTCAATCTGGAAGTGAGTTAATTTATACAACTCGTTCACCCTGAGTAAGTTTCAATCTTAGCAATAAGATGTATCCTGTATATTACATAGAAGAAGAGGACGACTGATTTTCACTTTATTTCTAATTAATAGATTGCTTTTAGAAGTTTTTTTCATCTGTTCTTTAAAGTGAAATGTCTTTTAGTGGAATAATATATGATGGAATCCAATTAAAAATTCAAGTAAGCCGAATATTTTTCAGAAGCGTATTTTCATATCTCAGTCACAACCTGAGCAAGTTTCAGTCTTAAAAATAAGGTAGTTTGTAAACTTCATGGAAGAGGATGAAGTTCAGTTGCTGAAACGAGGTTGCGTTCAACAGATGACGAGTGATAAAAGATTATGTGGGGACTGCTCATCGTCAACAACAGACCACTTGGCACCCGCCACCAAGTAAACGTAGAGAACTAATTCTTCAAATTGAGACTAAGTCGTAATCTTCCTGCAAGCTGCCAAAGCACGCGCAGCTGGCGTAAACATAAATTACTTTGTCGGAGAATTATCGGTATTTCTAAATACGAAACAAACTCAATCATCATAAAATGTTTCATAAAACTGATCTAGCAAAGCTTTTTAAGCTGGTTATTCGATAAAATAAATGTGTAATTGAAAAAGTGTGCATATAAATTCTAGGCAGAGAAAGAATTATAAAATATATTCCAAACAAAAACTTTTTTTTTCGTCTTAAGAACACGGTAGACTGACTCTATTAGGCATTTTTGGGAATTATTCACTTAGAGTTATGAAATTTTAAGGCAAATGTATTAAAATATAAATACATCAGATTTCTTTTTTTAAACAATTTCTAAAACAAAATTTTTAATATTTAATATTTAATTTTTAATTTAATTTTTAACTCAATTTTTAATATTTTTCTTTTATTTTTTCCTTATTACAGAATACAAATTTATTTGGAATACAAATGTGTAGAGTTTTGTAATTCCGATTAAATGTTATTCTTTTAAGAACTATTTTCATTCATAGTTACTGAGTTTTTATAAAATTTTTATATCCTTCGTGATTAAATTGACTTTTAACTATCTCAAAAATTCGAAATATAAAACGAATACTCTATTTTTTTTCAATGTTAAAAGAAATCTAAAATATCAATTCTATCAAATTTCGTCAAAACATTAAGACACCTGTTGCATTTCAAAGATATTTAAATCTAATTACAATATCATTTTGAAGAAAGTAATTAAAATATGCTTTTATTCTCAGGGATTTTGAAATACTCATTTTATTGAGCAATATATATCTTATAACATTATTTTTACGGAACAGAAACATAAATTTTGATGAAGAAACGATAAAAATAAAATTTTATGTTTCTGTCTATTTTGGCTTATTTCAAAGTCCACTGTCTCCTTAATTTTGAAATATCAAAATATTTAAATTAAAAAAAAAATGTGATAGATCTAAAAGTGTTAGTTTATCGTAATTATTAACTTAAATGACAAAATGTCAACAAAAAAAATCGTTGGAAAATCAACAATACTAGTAAGAATTTCGCCATTTATTTTTTAGGAGATCAATTCGATAAATGCGGATCTCAACTATAAGTATATGGACAATATTTAATCTCAACAGCTATAAACTTCCTTCTTTGATTATAAAATACGCTTTACATTTTAAAAACAAAGGAAAAACAACTGCCTAAACTTAAAACGTGGTCCCATCGAATAAAAAATTTTGTATGCTATTCTTCCTCCCGAAAATTTATTTATTTGATACTGACTATTTTTTAAAGGATTTTAACAATTATTTAGTCTTATAAAGCAATCCAAGTTACTTGAATGTTTATTTATTATGTATACAGCAAAAAACACAGCCTTTTTTGACGGAAATAAAACTTTTAGTAAATCAAAAGGAAATGCTATCATTGCGAATACACTTCCTCAGTGTTAAGGTTCATAATTCAGGAAGGAGAATTAATCTAAATATTACCATTACATAATTAAATAACAGAAAAGGGAATCTATCATTTTCTGAATATTTGTTTTTTTAAATACAGAAGTTTAAGAATTCCCCTAAAATGTGAAAAAAAGGACATAAATAAAAGCATTACAGTCCAACAACATGCATTCTTTCTGCTAACATTCCAGTGTCAAGCGCGAATTCTTCAAATGTCATTACTCTTCTCAGAACTAAAACATCTTTTTTCTGACTAAATATAGCTTCCTTGAAGAAGTATTTTTGCCTCAAAGAGAACCAAAGTTAATTGTCAAGTTCACTTTGAAACAAACACTGATGCGCCTTGTTAATAAACTTTTAGAAATTTTTCCTACAGTTTAAAAAAGTTTGCTTTTTTCGAAAGTATGTAGGTATTTTATTTTAATATTTGTATAGATTATTAATTGGCGATTCAAAAATACATCAGTATATAATTACATTCCAAGAGTACGTTTGACAGCGCCCTGGCATAGGGTTAGCGCGTCTTCCCCGTAATGTGGGTGTTAAAGGTTCGAGTCCCGGTTCAGGCATGGTTGTTCTTCTGTGTTTTATTTGGGAGGCGTGTGAATGCGCTCCCGGTAAAAAGGAGTTGTGCAAGTGAATGTGGTACATGAAGTAGCTAAGTCACTCTTGGCCCTTAGTTGGCGCTACTGCTTAAACAAGAGACGATCACCCGGCTTAAATATCGCTGACAGATAACTAACAGTGGGCTTGTAAAGTGTCAGAATACAGTAACATGAATACATATTTATAAATGCATTTGTATAGAATGTTTGAGAAAAAATATAATTGTGTTCAAAAAGATATAGAAAAAACTCATTAAATAATTTTGAAAAATGAAATTAAAATAAAATAATGAGTAGTCCTATTATTATAGGTCTAAATATACCGATGCTGATAAGTATACGAATCATGTGATACTTTTGAAAAGTAAACACATAAATGTATTTTTGAGTTTTCAACTATAAATATTTTGAATTCGGTAATACTTAATTTAAATTTTTTCGGTGTAAAATTTCAGTTGAAAAACAATGACAGAATTCTGAACAGAATAAAACGTCCTGTCTAAAAATTCTTGTATCAGTACTATGTTTGCTGCATATTTAACATCCTGTAATCAAAATTAAAAAGAAAAATCATAAGAGATTTAATATATGCTGTTAAATCGTTAAAATATAAAAAATACAGTAAAATTCCTTTTATACGTGCAATGAGTATGAAAAATATCAATATAACGTATCTTCCACATAATACTTAATATACGCCTGGCCAAATACAGATAGCAAGTAAAAATGTCGTTAACTTTATCACATATCGCTAGAAATGATTGTATCCTTTGTAGGCATGAATATTTATGAGACTTTTTCAGAAAAGGTTCATAAAAATCCCCTTTTAAAAGTATTTAAGGTGTCTTGAAATAAATTAGAGGTCTATGGTGCCAAATTATTCACGCAATTTTTAAAAATTCAGAGCACTTATTATATAATTGATATTGTGCAATCAACTTTATCAGTGTCATACAACTAGAAATGCATAACCGAAAATTAAAATTCACCAGATACTTTCTCTGAAATTTTTTTTAAAAAATAAGAAGCTTATCATTAGTTTCCGATTCAAATAAAATTCCATAAAAAAAATAGCAATACTCTAAAATAAATCAGTTGTAATTCGGTTTTTTAAATAATATTTAAAAAGATAAAAAATTCATTAAAAAAATTAGCGGGATTTGTTTCACCAAAACTTTTTCGCATATTTTCTAATAAAGGTTTCATCCCCCTTTCTCACACATAAAATTGTAGAAATTGGTTAAGACCTTGTATGCTATGAGGGTCCAAATTTTAATTTTCAGAAATTTGCACATGACAGTTGTATACTGCATAGCATGCATCGTAAAGAAAGTCTGAACTTGTGTATTAATTCCACGTCATTAGAGAATACTAGTTGAAAAAAAGCTTATTAAACTCTTAAGTTGTTTTTGAAAAATGCCATAATTAATAGAAAAACTATACAAAACGCACTCGGAAAATATACTGAAAAATGTGACAAATAATTATAATGAACACATTCAGAGGAGAAAATACCGATAGAAATAGAAAAAAAAATTATAAGGAAACAGTAGCTTACATAGAAATGTTGGTAAAAACGTAAAAACAGATAGAAAGATTCATTATGGATATATGTATACCAATTCTATTCCTAATGAATTGAAAACATAGTTTTTATTATACAAGATGAACCATGAAGTCCTTTTAAATTTCAAAATGGCGTCTTATGTAACCAGAGAAGTAGAATGTACCTATTGTTATGTGACTATGATAGATTGAGATATTACATGAAATCACAAATAGTAATTCAAAAAAAAGGAGATTGGCAAAAAAGTCGATTAGGAAATGTACACCGTACCATAATAAAAATACGGGAAACATTTGGTGGAATAATCTGTAAAATTCCGGTGATATTTGTAATTAAAATTACGAACTTACCGTGCTTTGTATAAGGGTTCGTCCAAAAATTGAAAAATGAATTTTCCCGAATTAAAAATCCCACCCCATCAATAGGTTTGCGTTTATCAGATTTTGTTTACGTTCGTTCGATAGTACAGAAAAATTGTATAGTAATATTGGGTAATAAATTTTACAATTCAAAACGAGCTCATTTTCAAGCCATGGAAAGTTTATATTTTTAATTTCAAATATCTTCGATAATTTTACAGATTCCGTGAAACTTAAACCTGTGTTTTATTATAGTAAAGGTAAATTTTTCTAGATTTTTTGGTTAAACTTCTTTGTTTTATTTTAGTTACATTTTGTAACTTCCTTATTTCGCAGTTAGGCGCGTTGCAATCTGTGTCAGTAAAATCATCAGTCCCATTACTATAAGTACATGTTACTTTCCTGGCTATATGAGACTGCTTTGAATTTAAAGAGCTTAAAATGACTTTACCGATTACCTTGTAAAAAGTTTTCATTTTATCTGAATGAATTTATATCTCACAAGACGTATTTTCTTGTGTAATTAATACATCCTATAGATCTTGATCAAAATTCTCTTATTGTTCACTCTCTCATAGATCTACAACTTTGATCGTTTTTCTTATTTATTTATACATCTTGAAGAGCGTTTAATACGGCAAGAAAACATTCCTAAAAATTCTAAGTCATTATTAAAGTTAAACGGTCTTTTCATACCAACCACTAAGTTCTGGTCAAAGGTTAAACAGATAAGAAGCCATATTAAGTACCATTCACTGAAAATTATTGCCGGATAACAGTGAATGAATATCTCCCTTGAGTCACGCTTTGAGATCGAGTTAACTGCTCTTCGCCTAGATAACCGATTTCGGTGAATGAATGAATCCACGATCCGTGCCGCGAATCATTGTCAAGTTCTAAAGATACAGTTCTTTTGAACAGAATCCAGCGAGCAGAGCTTGACATTTCAGCAACTTTATCCACTTTTAAAGTCACCGCCACTGTGATAACAGGGCGTCATCTTGAAGCGAATCTCAGAGGAAAAAATTATAACTTTCCAACGTTCGTTGATTTCAGTATAAGGATTGCAGACAAAGGACCCAGTGCTTTAGTCACGTTTGGCCGCATTTCAAATTCCAGGTCCCTGAAAAAGATCTATCCACATGTAGGAGAGATTTGTCCTGGATTATTGCCCGAGAAATGTGTTGTCACCTAGCAGAGTTCTTATCTTTGCAAAGGAGATTAAGCTCCAAAACAATTAATATAATTTGCATAGCGCTTAGAATAAAACCCCAGCGGGAGTTAGTCTCCCAAAAACTTTAAATCATACTCTTTAATAGACTTGTAATGTCAGAAAAGCCTGAAATGCCACTGGTGTACAATAATTACAAAATAGGAAATTATTAATATAATTAACATTTTTACTGAATCTATGGTGCCATCTTTGGCGAGTAATCCCAAGCAAGCATTAACAATATCTAAAAATCGAATTTGTGTTTAAGACAGCAATTTCCCAACCGATTGGGGGGGAAAAGTGACACAAAACTGCACTTGTAGTCATAAAATCTATTACCAAATATGATATATTTAAGTATATGCGTTTTTGAATTCTTGCGTTTATATGTTTCTGAAAGTGGAAATCAATAAACGACGCCTAATTGTATTTCGCCAAAACTCTGAGAGTTGTCTACACTATAGATGTAAATCTGTGTACCAAAATTTATCTAACTCTACTCCTTTTGTAACTATCGTTTTAACATATAACTGAACAACCGGACGGACAGACTTCGTCGAACTGATTTTACCCAAAATTTGATAGAAATTTACAAATGTGATGTAAAGACTGTATACGAAATTAAACCTTCCCAGCTTAAAGTGTTTTGAAGTTATCGTTGTCACAGACAGAGAGACAGATGGATATTTTCCAAAAAACTTGTTTTTCGAATTCAGAGAGATACAATACGAGTTGATTCATCAAAATCTCGAGTTAGTTTTTTTTTTTTTTTTGATGATTATTATATTTTCTATATACTACGTACACAAAAAAACAAAAGTTATATTTAGCAAAAAGAAGTGAATTTCAGGAGAATAATGTGAGCCATTATATTTACTCAATGCTGTTTCTGATATCTATACTTCACTTTTACTTCAATACATGTATATTAAATCAGCATCGTCAAAAACAGTAAATGTATTTAATTTTAATTAAAATTCTTATAACTTCGTATTTAGTGTTCCTTAGATAAAATGTTTGAATAAAATCAAATTATGATAAGCATTTTAAACGAATTAGACATTAGAGATCAAGACGGGTTTTAAAAACAGTTTAAGTTCATTTTCCTAAATAACTTGCCCAGTTTAATGTACCAAAATATCAGAACAAACGAGATTATGTATACAATATCATTCTGAAAAAAATGTTGTAAGTTATTTGAGCTAAAGTCTCATGTATCCAAATTTCGAAAATTGAATTCTTTATATAAGACATGTATTTAAATAAATTAGCTGTTTCACAAAATATCAGTAAATCGAAGTTAAAAAAAAGCAATGAACTCAGTTAAGTTTTACTTACTATTTTAATGATTCCACAGTCGGCATCGATGAAATTACAGGGAAAAACCACTGATAAATCCCATCTTATCATAATATTAATTTTTTATTACTATTTCCGACAACGTTGAGACTTAAAAGTTAGATTTTTAGGCGTGGTAATTATCACTTCTGACCACTTGAATAGTTTTTAAAAAAATGGATAGAAAGTCTACGTGTAATAGACCTGCAAATACGTATTCCAACTTCCTTTTTTATCCTATTAGGAAATTTTAAAGAAATTAAGAAGATTCAAATATATGATTGTTTCAGTTTTTATTTCTTTTTCTTTTACATAGTCAATAACATGCGGACCGAAAAATGTATTTAGTTTCGTTTCAATGATCATGAGTATAAATAATTAAGTATGAGTAATTAAATGATGAGTAATAAAAAATATTTAAAAATTTACTAAAATCACAAGGGAGGAGAAATTATGAAAATAAAAACGTTATCACGGAATGTCATTTTTTGGAGTTAAGAAAAAATATTTTTTTTCCTAATAACAGGCTTTAAAGTTATAGAGAAAAAAATGTAAGTTTTATTTATTTTTAATTAAGAACTAATTAATATTTTGAATAATACATCTTTTGTGACACATTCGGAATTTTAGATCCAGCTTTGTAGAACTTATTGAATAATTTTTACTTTCTCGTGTATATATATATATATATATATATATAGTGCAACTTTCAAAAAATTTGATATTCAGATATTATAAACGAATCTCAACTTGTTAGATTTCCCTATGATCGATAAACTTTTCTTTGACATTACATCTTATCGTCTATTTGTCTGGGAAAATGGCAACTTAAAAGCTAGACGGATGAAATTTGGTATATGGACGCAAGACCAAATTTAGAGATATCCATTTAGAAGAAAGCTAAACATGTGGTCATTGGTGTGCAAAGAAACTCGATAAATCTAGAAGAACTTGAATCTAGAATCGAAAGAACTAGATACATAAAATTTGGTAAACAGGTTTTTAGCATCTAAAATGTAGATTCACAACAAAATATTGAATAAAATCTGTCAAATGGTTGGTGTCAATCGATCTGTACACCCGTATGCATGTAAATACAATGCTGCATAAATGAATGACTTAAGTAAATGAAATGTGGGATGTGATTTTGAAACTAAAACTGAAACATCATGTCAAATTTTGGTTTCAAACGGTACAAAAAAAAGGTACAAAGGATATATTTTCACTGTAGATTCAATATATATGTACATTCATGCCAAATATCGTTGTATATTTCGTAATTATTGTTTGCCACTCCATGCAAGGCATTTGCGACCTTACTCAAGGACCATACTCATATGCGAGGTGAGAAAGATAAAATTATATTGAAGATTGTGCGAGAAAATTTCAGAAATACTACTCCCGCTGATTTTATCATACATACCGTATTTACAGATAGCTGCCAAGCTATTATCCTTTAAAAAGGAAAGAAAATTTTGGTTGGTAAATAAAATACCTTAAATTCAACTCTCAAATGATTTAGAATAAATTAGGATAAGAAATTAGGATCTCAGTGCTATATTTAAGAATGCATAAAAAAAAACCTTCACATATCAAAATATTTTCAAAAAGAAAGTTATACTTCCTTCATTTGAAATGTAAAACCATTTCAAGGAACGATAAAAAAAATACAAAATTCCATTTAAAATAATAATAACAACTGGTACGTTAGATACAGACATAATCAAATAATAACAACTAAGAAAGAAGCATCATATGTTACGACCAGTGTCATGAGATAATAAAAGTTATCATAAACAAATCAAAGACGAACCATATTAAAATAGAATCCAGTTTGCATATCTTAAAAAAGAACTTAGAACTCCACTCGACTGATCAGATTTTCTTTCAAATATGTTCATTCTCGGAAATCAGGACTTGGAAAAACTATTTGGCAACGCAACCGTGTCTGAGGTGACGTCACGGCCTTGAAAGTCGAGCGGCCCATCACGACATAAACGAGTTTCGGCAGACTGCATGGCATCATCTTACGTTACTCCGAAAGGGTCAACATCAAGATCACGGCCTTCCCGAGATTTTTTATTCTTACTTTTCCCCCACACTTCGGATCAGCCTTGTAAAGAATAAAAGGTATTGTTGGGTTATGTGGGAGGTTTATGGAATTGTAGTGTGTAATTTTCCTTTTAACATGCCGAAACGTAGTTCTGATTTTCCTTACTGATAGGTACAGTTTTTTTAAAAAATGACAGTTCTTAGGAAACTTATTTTCCTTATGTTAAACCTTGAAACAACTTAGGAAAAACAATAAACACATTTTGAAAGAACTTTCGTAAATATTAAATAATAATAAAGAATTACCAATTTCGATTATGCTTATTGTAAGCAAACTATAACTGATATTTACAGCCCACATATTTAACATGTATTTGCTTTTGTTAGAAATATATTTATAAACAGAAACTCAAATGGAGATTGAAATCGATTAAAGCATTTGCACATTTTTTTTCTTAAATTTTTATGCGAATATTATAATATCGATTTCTAATGAAACATACTTCTTTTCTTTTAATCACTTAACTGTTTTTTTTTTTTTATCATCTAATAAAATGGCACCTTTTATTTTGACAATACTTTCTTATTTTAATTTAAATGAAAATACATTCAATATTTGACTCATATATTTATTCGAAGTTATTTTAAAACAGCTTACAGCTATCAAAATTCGATAAATAGATACACATATGGTATACGGGCAAAACAATTAATCAGTTAATATATATTAAATCACATACTAAAGGTTTTTCCATCCTCTCAATTACTGGTGCTATAGGATGAAACGTCCATTTACAAGTATAGAACAAAAAATTAAATTCCATGCTATTGTTTTTATATAATTTAAGAGATAACTTCAGTCAAATCCAAAAATTTTCTGACATAAGGTGTTTTATTTATTTATTTTTGAGTTCTATCCCGAATTGCATCTTTTCTTCGAAAGGAAGGCGATAGTTATTTTCAGTAAGAATTAAACACTTTTTAGACAATATTAATTTTTTTAAAATTTTTACCAGATGTAGCACAAATTAAGTATAAAGTTCTAGTATTTTCAAGAACACAGCTGTCTAATACGGCACTCGAAAGAAAATTTTTTAATGAGATAATTTTACTACATAATGTTGCCATGTATTATATAGTAACTTTACTTATAACGTTCTGGCAGTTTTCGAAATTTTAAATGAAATGCAAGCCTTTTGATAGTAATTTTTGAGTTTAACCCTGCACCGGTCGCGCTCTATAAAGTCACGTAAAAGGTCGCGAGGATTACAATTGTAGTCCATTTTCAAATCAAAATAAAACTCCAAAATAATTAATCAACATTCTTTAATCAACTTTAAACATAACAAGGTACTTCCTCTTAATTATTTTTTATACATCAAACTCACTTAAAGTCACTATTGTAATCCGCGCGACCTGTGCAGGGTTAAAAATGAGGAGAGGTTCTTCAAAATTTTAAATATTTAACTCAGACAACAAGGCATTCAACAGACGAAATTACAAATATTGGACACGAATGAAACAGAAATAAAGAGCTGGATTGTTACGTTTAGATAAAAAAATATATATATCTTTTTTAATTATTAATTATTTAACGAATTCTGTAAGCATTATTAAATAATACGTAGATAAGAAATAATTTATCTATTTTTAATTATTAATTATTTAACAAATTTTGAGAGCATTATTAAATAATACGTACTCTTATTAAAAGAATTCTTAAATTATTGAACCAAGTTAGAGTGAAATCGTGCTGTAACTTTCAGCTCGAGCTACAACAAAACCGTACTACAGGGCTTTGTTGTGCAAGAGTTAGTTATAAATTATTTTTAATTAGTTCTTGTAAAAATCTCTAATAAATATAATTGATTTACTCAGTTTTACAAAATATAAAAGATCATCATACACCTAAAATTATATCGGAAAACAAAATAAATTTGAAAAGTATTAAATTCGAAATAAGTTAACTTTTAAAACAAACCTAAAAAAAAAATATTTCTATAAGGTTCGGTAAATTCATTTGAAATTCTAAGTAATAACACACGTATTATTAATTTTTAACACTCTACTGGCGCCATTTTGGGTCGAATAGTTACACGCATATTTTAAGTTTAAAATGCATAGCCCATATTTCTTTTATTCAAACGATATTGACATCTCTTTACCGAGATTGCAGCTACCAATTTCGGCAGCTGATCAAAATAATTGCGTCGTTGCCTTTTAAGGAGTTTAAAAAGCAGATGCGGTTAGAAAATTATTACCAGCATATAATTAGTTTTTGGGCCATAAAAAGGTATTAAAGGGTAAAAAGGGAATAAAAGAATTTATAATTTTTATCTCGTTTATTTGTTTTGTTGCAACTATTTAAACAATTTATAATTATATGAATTAATATTATATGCATTAATATAATTATATGCAATTTATAATTATATACTATTTAACAATTATATGCATTTAACTGCCATGACTTTAATCAACTTGCATGCATTTTTAATTTTTAAGCTTTTTTTAAAATAAGAAAATAAAAGGATTAATTGAAAATATGCAAATATTCAAATTTATAATTTAAAAACTGAAATATGTAGGCAGAATTGTTGAAAATTATTTCACAAACGATAAGCAGATCAGTAGGAAATTGCGCTAGCTTTTTTCTTTCGTTTTTTTTTAAATATAAAAAATGAAATCAAATATCCATAAAAAGTATTAAAAAAACATGTTTCATGTTTACTGAAAAAGAGCTATTTCACAAGTGTTGAAAGATCTCTTAAGAAATGGGTTCTGTTTCATTGATAGAAAGTAGGAAGGCTAGAGAGGGTTAAATCCTACATACATTACGATTCGCGACCCAGTAACCCAATGAATGGAAATGGAAAGGCCACATCCTTCTTTGGCGATAAAAAACATTACATGACTTCATCAATACCTGTACGAAAAAACATGAGTTTCTATGTTTTTAATTATTGCCAGGTAAGCAGAGGGAAATTCTTACATCTATAAAAGAAAGTTTATTATTAAGAAAGTACCTTTATGAGCATTAAAATAAAACTTTACAATCGGCCTCCATATTTTAATAAGTATACAATTTGATTTTAAATCATTTAATTAGTTTGTTACTGGTAGTAATAGATAAAAATAAAAGAAGGCTCGATGGCTGATTCCATCAATGATCAAAAACATAATATCTTATTAGTAGTGGTTAAATATCTTTGCTGTGCTAAGATAGCTTGAGATCATAGTGAAGGGCTTAGACGTATTTTTAAGGATAATGATAGAAAGAGAATAAAATATCAGGGAAGATCAAGATTGGAATATGTTGCAAACCAAAAATATCCCGAATTTTATAAGCGTGTTATTTATATAATCTAAATACTGACACTTTAATGCTTGCATTTTTTGCTCATATACTATAACTAGCCACCTTTGGCGACCAGCTGGTTCGCCATGGTAATGTGTTCTAAAATTTTCAATTAAATCACATATTCATTAGCCTTGAAGCAATTCCGGGAATTTGATTGGCCTGAAATTAATATTTTCTTGAAGATGATGAATGGAAAGTTCTAAAAGAACACGTTTAATTAAAATTATTTTTTAATTTTATAAATCAGTCAGTTTTAACTACCGGTTATGCTTTCAAAATATTAAAAATGTTTTTTTCGGTGATGTTGCCCAAATATTAAATATGTTTTTTTAAAGAAAGAGAAAAAGGGAAAAAATTATTGAATTAATGATACAGATATTGTAAACGATTATAGAAATATGCCATTAAATCGGGATTTCAATGCATATCCTGTCTAAATTCTATCAAGTTGACCGTAAATAAAGAAGATTTATTGAATTAATGATATAGATATAGCAGACAATCATAAAAACCTTTGCTTTGCGTTTATTTTTTTAGAAAATATCACATTTTATATTTCTTTTATTTTATCCAGTCACGTGTTAAAAGTTGCATTTCTTGAGATTTATTTTGTGATGATAATTTTTTTATTCGAATTTCCGGCATTCCTTTATTTTATCCAGTCACGTGATAAAAACATGGTTAAAATATTTCTTTAAAAATTCGTTAAAAATAGAAGCTTACATTATAAATTTTAAAAAATGATACCGTCAGAAAGCTAATTTTTTAATCTTTAAATTGATATAAAAGTCATGTTTGTGCAATAATATTTTCGGAATTTATAGATGAAAAACGTCGAAATTTCGCTTAAATTTTAATTAATTCGAATTCTAATTAAAAATTCGAAAAAAGTGCTACGAGGAGCACATTCCGGATCTCCAAGGTATACATGTACCAAATTTGGTAGCTGTAGGTCCAACGGTCTGGCCTGTAGAGCGCCAACACACACACGTACACACATTGAGCTTTATTATAAGTATAGATGATCACTTTACTCAAAGGCAAAATTTGTGTTTTTAGCTCAATGAAATAAACAAAAATAGCAATTCTCTTTAGTACTACGGCTATATTCTTGAAACTTGCGGAAGTGGTATCCAAGAAATTTCTCGCACACTCTCTGATAAATGTATTTATGTATTTATTATCCACATAGAATTGGAGAGCAATAGGTAGGGAATTACTTATTAGAGAGCGATGTTTGACGATTAATCGAAAGGATGCGGTTATTACGCAAATACCAAAAAAATTGAGTGCATTTCAGAAGGCTCTTTTCTGACCGATTGGAACCAAAACATCAATAATATAGATGCTATATATGTATAACAAATTTTATCCGTCTTTTTTTTTTTTTTTTCAGTTATCAAGACAATTTTTATTTAGACAGCAAAACAGACAAACTTCCTCTAAAAGTTTTCAAAATTTCATAAAATTTACAAATTTTATAGAAAGACTATACATTAAATTTTATCCACTTAACTCAAAGCTTTTTTAAATTATCATGCTCATATGTAGAGGGCAGGGAGAGATAATACCAGAAATGAATTTTTCTCACTAAGGAAGTTGTGAAACGTGATGATCTTCAAAATCCCAAATTCAGAATTTTTTTAATAATTGCAAAATTTTCTTCTGATATACTTCGTATATGAGATAATAAAATTAATCAAGACAAGAGACTTTATTAACACGACTTTTCATAATGTTGAAGCCAATTAATGTTAGACCTAAAAGCTGGAAAAAATATAAGGAATCCGCAGACAATCTATATTTTTTATAAAAATATGCTATAATTATTTATTAACGAAAAAAGTTTGCATTTCACTTCATTTGAATCTATATTTTTTATAAAAATATTCTGTAATTATTTATTAACGAAAAACGTTTGCATTTTGCATCATTAAATTTTTTTAAATCCTTTTAATAACATTACTCTGTGTTTTTTTTTTTTTCCCTCTCTATTTCTTTAAGCAATGCAGATTTCCGGTGTTTTACGCTTATCAAAAATAGTTAGAAAATTGAAAAAAGAACTTAATGTCTTTTATTAATTATTTCAAGAAAAATATCTTTGACGTCAAATTTCCGCTGGAAAACGGCCACTAGTGCAACATTAAATTATTCCGAAAGAAAAGTAGTCAGGGCTTCTTGGCGACATGTGTTGAAGGTCACTGCAAAATTAGCTACCACAAAATGGTTTGAGAAAATCTAGATAAGTTGAAAAGACAAGTGTTGCTGAGGAGAGAAAACTGGATGTTTAAAAATACATTTATGATTTAATAAACAGGATCTTTTATTGGGATTTAAAGGTTCATAATATTTTATAATAGAAATTTGCAAACTTAAAGTAAAATACATAAACATATGATAGAACACTATTTCTATATGAAGATGAATGGCTATTTTTGAGTATTTTTTTGTATAAATCTACAGTTTTGAAGGAAATTGGCATACATGCTCTTCTCAAGGTAAATAGTAAGTGAATGTCAACTTTACAAACACAAAAATTTTATCAAGATATAAATTAACTGAAAATAAAGTAAGATTTTGGTGTTTTTCAGCTATATTTTCCAAAAATATCACACAACAAAAATTATTTTCATGTTGTTTTAAAATAAAAATTTATTTACTTTAAAAATAATACTAATTTTATTTCCAATATTTTTTCTCAAATTTTGATAATTTTCAAAATTTGATATACAATTTTTAACGATATTTTTACTAGTGTTGCTGTTGTGATATTATACTGTGTTATAATTCTGAAGAAATTCAAACGAATTTCATAATTTAATGAAATTGTTCAATTGCGTGCTTTTGTTACAGTTAAAATTACTTTCTTTGGCGTCTACTTCCAACTATTTTCATTTCTGTCTTTATTTCGTATCTCTTGACAGCAAATCAGTACGCGCAATAATTTTAAATAAAATCATTACATTAAATTCATATTTATCCCTTTTATCAAAATAACAGGCTCATATTTTAATTGAATTTCCAAAATAACAGTTTAATAATCAGGAAAACTAATGTAGTGAACAAACTGCTATCCAAAGACGGCTAGCATAAAATAACTGCAGATCTCATAGAAAATAGTCAAATTTTATATGTTTGAAATTAAATTTCAGACCAATTTCAAAGATATGCAGCAAAACTTTGGTAATGCCTTTTTTGAAAAAAATATTATTCGCTATTGTAAATTTTTTCAGCAATACCGGTTTTATATACTAATAGGTTGTTTTTGATTTTAGAGCAGTAATCAGAATTTTATCTTTAAAAAAATAAGACGGTAACAAGGTACAAGGTTAGCTAATAAGTACAAAAAAAGGTAGCTATTATTTTGTTTGGGGGAACTTCCGATGTTAGGTTAGTCCATTAGATCCATAAATTTACCTTAGCCACTGCCATTATTATTGGAGCGTCTAAGCCTATTCTTTGATTAGCATTTTGCCGCATTACATTTATCAGTCAATTTATGCGATATTTTCCAAGAACAATCTAAAGCATTCTTTGAAAGTCTGGTTAAAGAAAGAAAAAAAATCATCCAATTTCCCTTCAAAATTCTTGGAAGTAAAAAAGGAAGCTAAAAGCAGTAAAGTAAGAAACCTGTATTTGAGCTAAATAAGGAGGGTAGAAATGCTTCTTTAACAATACTGAGTATCGACAAGCCATTCAATTCCGAGAGTTAAAAAAAGTTGAAGTAGCACTCTATATCATTAAATAACCATTTGCTAAGCTCGCATTTTTTGGTTTAAAAGCGGCGGAATTCCATTTTACCATGCGAATTCGTTCAGAACAGATAAATAAATAAAAAAGAAAGAAAAAAGAGGGCGGTAGGGTCAAGAGTTCGTCTAAAAGATGCCGAAAAAATTCTAAGTAAGATTAGGGACGAAATAATAATATGTGTTTCTTAATGAGCCGTCCAATAAGAACGAATTCGTGAACTCATTACGTCATGATGCTCTTGTTTGTTTACGTCTTCGAAGGCACAGAAAAGGAAATGGCAAAGCCCTCTTTTTTTCTTTCTTTTCTTATCCATTCTTGTAAGACACTTGGTGTTTTTTTTTCTCTTCCGTCATCGTTAATAATTTTATAAGTGACAGTAATAAATGAATTACACCTACACAAACAAGATTTAGAGATCTCTTCAATTAATATTTGTCAGCATCATGAGGCTCTAATATGGGAGAGCCTTCTGCTACAGAAAACTGATAACTGTTGTTATCATTCCAGAGGAAAATGGGCACATTTTTCAGTGTCCTCTTAAGACAGTCAAAGAAAATTCGAGAAATTTATCTTTAATTTGTCGTTTATTAAGGTACATACATACATACACACAGGGTGGTCATAATTAAACTGACAGTGCTCTCAGTGTTCTGTAGCGGGATCTATTTGTGAGAATGACGCCACATTTTGTAGGAAAACTAAACAAGACGGGAGGCGAAGTATTCCGTGAAAACAAAATTAGTTCCAGAAGTCACCACTAGAGGAATATGTGGTGCTGTTTAATAGAAAATAGAGTGTTAACAAATGCAAATCAATACGGAAATAAAATTACCTTCTATTTTGCACATTCAAATCATGTTCAATATGGCTGCCATGTTTGTGGAACACATATTGCATTCTGTGTACAGTATTCACAACTCACAACAGCAGAAAGTAACATGTCAGCAGGAATCTCCCGTACAGATCGTGATATGTTATCCTTCAACATAGAAAGGTCCTGGACAACTCCTTGATACTTGTCCTTACCTTGGACTCCTTGTATTAAGTCCTTACCTTGGACTTAAGGTAACCCCATAGCCAGAAGTTGCATGGGGTAAGATCAGGGGACCGAGGTGGTCATACAGTTGGAAAGCAGCGGCTAATGACTCTTTCTGTTGTGAATTTCTGTCGTTGCAGCTGTTGTACCCGTAAAGCAACGTGTGGAGGGGCTCCATCTTGCATGAAAATGATTTCCCCCAGGCATTGTCTTTGCTGATGTGCCGGAATGACAAAGCTGTTCAACATGTGACAATATTTCTCTCCGGTAACAGAACAGGTTACCGGTCTAGTCGGGGAAATGTTCTCATGGAAGAATGGACCTATGATAAACACTCTATTTTCTATTACACACGCCACATATTCCCCTAGCGGTGTCTTTTGGAACTAATTTTTTTTCGTGGAATCCTTCGTCCCCCGTCTTGTTTAATCTTCCTATAAAATGTGGCGTCATTCTCGCAAATAGGTCGCGCTACAGAACACTGTGAGCACTGTCAGTTTAATGATGGCCAC
>JAPMOQ010015521.1:66935-124419 GCA_026543055.1 Argiope trifasciata | reverse complement strand
ATATAGTACATGCACAGAAAAAAAAGCTCAAAGAAAATGTCCTCACAAATACTAAAACTTTTTCCGAATTCTTCAGCACTGGTATTGATTGAATTTTAAAGTCTGACAACTGAAGAAATTGTCTACAGATATTTTTTTACTCAATATGATTCATTGAGATATATAGATTTGACAAAAATACGAATTATTAGAAGAAAGAGAACAATCAGATTAAATCTTTTAGATTATTTTAAATAAATAATATTTTACGATGAAATTTTTCATTTTTACTAAGATAAATATTTATTTACAAATTCTAGAAATGTCTTCTATAAAAAATTTTGTTACAAAATATTTCTATAATAAGCTTTTTTATATAATGACTAAAGTATGTATTCATTTTTGTTATGATGTTTTATCTTATATAACATTAATTTAAAATGGTATATAATGTCCGAGTTTAATTCATTGTGATTATAAAAAGAAATTACAGACTTTTAATGATTTTTAAAAAGTTGTTTACAAAACCAAATCATAAAAATGGCATCAAAATATAATACTACGGTTGTTTTTTTAAATATAAATTTGATATTTTTCAGTTTATAGATTACGATTTCCATCCAGCATATTAAGACACAAAACTCGGTTTTAAAATAATGTTCACTTTAATTCAAATTCAATAAAATACATCAAGTTATACTTAAAAAATATCTCTTTAAAAAATATGAATGTAGCTTCAATTTGAGCTTCACCAATTTGAAAACCAAAATACTTTACTGCTTGAATTTTAACATAAAATATACTCAGAAATGCATAAAACAAGAACATTAAATTGTAATGAATTATTTTCAGTATCATTTTATTTGGTAGGATTTCATGAAAATTCATTCTATTGTATTTTTTTAATACAGTGCCTAAAATGAGAATGATATTTAACAAGTTCTAATTAAATGTTTGCTTTCTTTAGCGATTTTTCCTTTAATATAGAATTAATACAATTAGAATTAAGAAAAAAAAAAGATTTTTCTCCTTTTACAATGGAAGAAATGCATTTAAAAATGAATTTCGTTTTAATAAAGTTAAGCGTCCGATTCAGTACTTATTTTAGCGGTAGCAAAAAATGCAATTTCGAAGTTGGAAGAAATCATAAACATCACTTTATTAATAGGCTTGTTAATCATCGTGGAAAATTTTTGTCTCTGAAACGACTGAAGCTGGAGACTCAGACTCATAAATTTTGTGTAACTAGGATAAGATACAGCTTTCATGGCGACTAACTGAAATAGTTCACCGATAGGCAAGAGGATCCGTACTGTAAACAGCTATGAATATAAAATTTATTTTACAGCTGACAAAGATTATGTTCTTTGGCACAGGAAAAAACAGGCACCATTCCAAGCCAGTATCAGAACAATGAAAAAATACACTTGTGGAAGATTGCTGTTGATATCAGAGAATTCATCAATATTTTTAAGTTTTATAAACAAATTTATCATAAAGATAAACATCTATTATTGCAAATACGTATAATTTTCAACACAAATATATTTTAGGCAAATGTTTACATTTATTTATTTTCTCAGAGCTCAAATTATCACCTGTTTTAAACAATATGAAATTCGCACCACGTTTTAAAAATAATCTATGGATTAGATAGACGCATCGAATCGAAATGAATAAGATAAATAAAAAAGATTGTAAAAAATAAGCATTGTTCTTCTTTTTGGGAGTATTTTTGTTATTTCAAAACAAAGGAAATTAAAACAACTGCAAGCAAATATGTACATACAATAACTATATATTACCTAAATTCTTTAGTGGTGAATTTACAAAATGTGATGTATGCCAATATTATTTCAGCAAATAGATCTTCAAAAAAAAAATGATTCCCTACATATAATAATTGAATCTGTTTACAGCTTTTTTCTCATCGTTTTTAGAAAACAAAGATGACTGAGTAGAAGATTTGTTCGATAGCATCATGAGAATATAATGTCAGTTGAACGACATGTAATGATGACGTAAGATGTTAAATTTCACCAGAAAAACAGGTTGATAAATGATCTTAAATATGTTTAATTCTCATTTTACATCTGTCAACTATCTTGAGTAATCACATAAATCAGTGTTCTCCTGTTGTTCGTAAATTACAGACAACTCGTTCTACCAGTTTTGATCAGCGATCAATCATCTATATTCGATCACGATGGATAAAAAAAAATCCCAAAGAGAAGAGTTTTGTTTATGAAGAAGAGTTTTTTTTTTTCCTGTTTTCTTTTTTTTTTCCTTGTTTACTTATTTATTTTGACATTTCCCACACACTACCAACGAGATATCTCGTCTTTCAGATACTTCCACTTACAGGTTTATATGGATTAAAATTTGTTCCTTATGCCAGTTTAGATGGGTAGAACTTTCTAATACATATCTGAAGAAAGCTTTTATATTTTTCAAACTGGCATAAAAGACAAATTTTAGTCTACAGAAACTTATAATTGGTAGTATCTGAAAGACGAGATATCTTGTCGGTAACAATAAAAGTGTTAAAGTCAAATAAAAGAGGTAATTAAAAAAAATATGTAATAATGTATGAATATAATAATATCTCACATTAAAAAAAATAACATGTAGATTAACAAAGCTAGTAGAATTTGGAGATGAACAAATTTTTTAGAGGCCAGAAAAACAGAAAAAAAATTGTCGATCCCATATAATCTTAATATAAAAGTGGCTTATAATCTTTTTATGGCTGAATCTAAAAAAGATTGAAAGAATATCTAAGGTGACGCGTTATTAATATAAATAACAATAAATCACGAGCTCTATTTTTACGATACCTTAAATTAATATCTAAAATGCATTTATAAAATTTAAACGATAGCGTTCGAAAAAGAAATTTTCACATTTATCGGCAGTCAATAAATATTAAATATTATAGTGTAGAGTCATTAATAAATGACTTCAGTTTCCAATGTTATTAAGACAGAAATTTTATCGGCTCTGTAAGCCATTGGATAGCACATTGTAGTAAGTTGTGTATATTCTCTTATATATGTTTCAAAAATTTGACATAAGGTTCCAAAACAAGAAGGGAAAACAATTTGCACCATCGGATTTTGGCTAGAAAAAATTAAAATTAAATTGGACGAAACAAAAAAAAGCATGCATTTTTTAAAGAAATTATATGCATATTTTTTGTTCATTATTAAGGACTGATACCCGACTTACTGCTGCAGCAGAAGAAATCATTTTGTAAATAGTTAGAAATTTAACATAGCTTTCTTGTTTAAATAAGAATGATAGGAAGAATAATATTTATTATCGTGTCGGCATTGATTGAAATTGAATAATATATAAGAAAGGAGTATAAATAATTTTTATTCTATTTTTTAAATTTCTGACTCAAGTGTTTTAGGGAAGACAATACTTTTTTTCAGTCTACAGCAAAAACCATAAATTTCTTGGCCGTTCGACTTCTGAACATGCAATATATAACTCACCATGTGAAAAATATGGATTTTCTAAGTCCGCACACTTGAAGTGATTGACTTTGCACCTTTCTGATGGTCTTAGAAAATGCGTCGAATGATTTGCGTGGCATTTGTGTAAAATAACTACAAAATATTAACCTTGATCTTGGATTTGGCATTTCTACTGAATCTATTGTGTCACCTCGGAAAATTATTTGGAGATTAATCCTTGGTAAATAAATGCAGTTGAGATCCGAATTTTTTTAAAAATTTCATACAATTTTACTATGCCTATAACCATTTCGCAGGTGTAAGCAAAAAGCTGACCAAGTTTAATCGCAAACGCTTGAACGGTACGGGGCGCATAAGAGACATACAGACAAGCATTCATTTTTATTTATGTAGATTTCAAAGATATAAACAAGAACTGAAAGTCAACGGCTTTCTGATGATTACAAGCTATTGTCCACCGCAAATAGCATACATTTTCTATTTAAACCGAAATATAGCTTGAAATATAAATATCATCAGGATATTTATTCTAGATATCATGAAAAATTCTGGTTTCAAGATTTATGGAATGGCACAGATAAGAGTTAGACGTGTATTCGAAAAATTAATAGCTTGCCAAGGGATAATAAATTATGCTAATAATGTTTGACTAAATAGAAATTGCTTAACTTTCCGCTAATGCATATTAAATGAAAGAACCTTGACAATCGGGCATTCACGATTTTATCTTTCTGGTGGCCAATCCAAACAAACGCGCAATTGACCAATTCAGAGAATAATCTTTTACTATGCACAGGTGGATATACAGTATTTTTACGACAAAGAAAAGGCATTTACAAAATGCTAATAATAGTAGAAGTGTTTCTTCAGTAATTATTACTTATTCACAACTGTACAAACTTATATATATATAAATATGGGGGTGGGTCTAAAAAATTCATGCACAATCACAGGGCTCAAAGGTTTGTTAAAGTTTAAACGTTTATATATCTGAAACTTATCAAACAGCACTAAGTCGTTAAAAATTCGCCATGCATTTCAACAAAATGCGTTATAAAATATCGTATACTTTGAAAAAAAATCAATTTTAATTATTTTTTTAAATTTTTTTTCAAAACATAATAAGTAGTTTTTTTTAATTCGCAGACATATAAAAATAAATTTTCATTAAAAAAAGAGAAATTCTAAGAAATAGATGCAATCTCAAAAATAATATACAGGCTAGCTTTCAAATATTATTATTTTTTTATCAAGGCATAAAAAAATCTTAATTTCTGGCATTGGATTTAGGCTAATATATAATACTATAGATTCTATTAAATCAAGGAAACAGATGAATAGCTTTTATCATTTTTCTGTTTAATTTATGAAAATCTTTAACGCCCCTTTACAAGGACATTTGGACCACCCTCCCGCTTTAGGTTATTCTAATTCTGCATGATTTACCTTGAAATGCAAGTGATGGCATTTTCTTAGAAACGAAAATATATATTGTTTTCTCTTTAACTGTCAGTTCAAGACTTAAAAGAAATTAATTGATAAAACCAATCCACTAAATTACCATCAATATGGAAATAAAATTATCTTTTCTGGCTGAATAACAAATAGTTTCCATTAACATACCATCAGATAAAGCGGAAAGTAAATTTCAACTTCTCAAATAACTACATGTCACTTAATTTTACACTGATTGTAGTTTTAATATTTTGGTTTGAAAGGATGGATTTTTCGTTGTCAAAAATTAGTGACTGATAATCTTTTAAATTCAACTTCTCATATTTATTGAATTATTTTCATTCATTTTTACTGAATTTAAGCCCTTTTCAATAAACTGTTTAATATTTGATATAAAAATACTTCGTTTGCGGTGTTTAAAAATAACTAATAAAATTTAAGAGAATCGTTTATATATTATGTTGTAACAGTAATGCAATAAGACGGGTTCCAGTAATTGCACAATTATTTACACAAAACATTACACATACAATTACATATATTTATATTTACAAGCTTAACATAAGTAAAATCTCACGGTCAGTAGGCTTCACGTACTATAAGTCTTGCAGCTAAGGCCGCGGTAGCCTAGTCGGTAGAGCGTCAGTCTCGTAACCGAAAGGTCGCGGGTTCAGTCCTCGTCTCGACCAAAGACCGCCGTGTTGGCTAATGGCAGGTGGGGCACGTTAAATATGTCGAGACTGCAAAGTCCTCCAAGTTCACATAACAAAACGATACCTCTGGGGGTACTGAATCAGGGATGAGTCGGTCTCTGATTTGGATCAAAATTCCGACTTGCTGATGGATGAATGAGTGTATGAATGAATTCGACCACCCCCTACAAAGGGTTGTGTCGTGTGTGTGAGCTAGAAGTCGGACTTCTGCCTCTGGGTGCTCAGGGGTCTTTACCCACAGAAACTACTGCACCCCCTTTCCGTGAAAAAACACGGACACGACAGCAACAACAAGTCTTGCAGCTAGCCTAGTACTGTCGCCGTGCTTTTGATTGGCGAGAAGGTTGGCGCTTGGTTGGCACAATGGCTTTAATTGAAAGTATTACAATGCTAATTTTTTTTATATTTTGATTTCAATAATAAATGAAATAAATGAATTGCAGAAATTCGATATAATTTATTTCTAGAAAATTTAAAGCTTTTTAGTCATGGACTTAACGAAATTTTATGGCTTAAATTATATATTTCTTTCCTTATTTTTAAATTAATACTACTTTTCTAGGTCTTCTTGTGCTCTCCTCTTCTCCATTATATGTTATTACATATAATGGAGAAGAGGAGAGCAAAACATTTATTATTGTACATTATTCAAATTATTATTATACATTTATTATTGTACATTATTCAATAATCAGCAATATCATAGAATACAGCAAATATTATTTAATATAATATTTATGGCAGTATTAAAAAAAGAACTCGTGACATATATAAGGAATAGTTGATTTAAGCAATCCGATCGTAAACAAAAATATTTATCAGCTGTAATTACTACAGAACTGATGATTTTAAAATAATTACAAATAAAGTGCCTAGAAATATGTCTCAGACAACAAGAAACATCACAAAATGAGGAAAGACAATTAGGAATGGAATTCACAGAATCCAAAACAACAATTATTATAGTTACAGCGAAAAGGCATAAAACAATTCTCTTTCATCGACTGCTGTCGTAATTTCAATTAGGGAAGAAGTCGGCTGCATTTTTATGGTGCCGTAAATACACGGACATCGGTTTCGTTCCATTAAATAATATTCCCACGGCTATTTAATAAGGATTAAGTGCACAAGACTAAATTAACAGGTCTTTTTAATTACCTGAGCATTGAGATTGAATAGATTTCTAGGAACTGTTTCATGGCTTTCTCTGCAGGATGTTTTGCGTAAGTTCATTCTAGAAATGGCCATAGACAGTATTCTTTAGAGATAAAGTAACTTGTTTTGATATGGTTTAAAATCGAACATGATGAATCAGTTGTTATTGGGATAGGTTAGGATCCCAGCAAATGAAATTAAAAGAAAATAATTCAAAACAAGGTTTTTATTTAGGACGACGAATTGTAATCTTTTCAATACTATTTTAATTTAAAATAAATTCCTTTTTGTAAAAAAGAGAGATACTAATAAAAAGTAAAAAGCTATTAACAAATCAATGAACGTATAATAATTGAATCAGTAAGCTGATATTAAAGGCTTTTTTAATAAATAAAAAATTAAAGCTGTTTTGTTCTTTCTTTAGATATAAATTGAAGAATATATTAATTATTTAATTCTGTTTTTAAATGCAGAAATATAACTAATATATATATATATATATATAATCATCCTAGCTTTTATAAATCCTTAAATAAAGCCATTAATGTTTTATCTGATTCCATATTTAAATTTTTAGAATACCTTCATGAACATCAGTATTCTACACCGATAACTGATACTTAATTTTTTAAAAAACTCAAAATTCATAACAAACAGTTTAGATAATCCTAATATTAAAGATAAAATACTTTTTTTATGTAAGAAAAACAAATTCAAAATAGATATTTTATGGCATTAATTTGGACTTTGGAAATAGAAAAAAAATTATATATAAACCTTTTACGAATACAAAATAAATTAAAATAATTTTTGAAAAGTTATTTTAATAACTTCAGCAGATAATGATGCTTTTTCGGAGATATGGGAGAATGAAGATATTTGGGTTAATAGCACTGAATAATGACTTATCCAGCAGTTATTCACTTAACTATTTTTTTTACATTCTTAACTGGGAAAATATTGCTAAACATTACTTTTTAAATAACCCTTTAATAGATAATTCCAGATTTTTTCCGATAAATTTTCATCACTCTGGTATACGACACCGAAATATCTTCCCGGAAAATGTTATCGGAAAGAAGCAAACTAAACAAGGCTTCAATCATTTTATGTTTAATTCCAGGCTGCTACATACATTTTTGATAAAGCAATTATCCACAAAGATGACCTCGATAAGCCATCATTAAATGATTTTATAGAGATATTGAAAGCTTTACTTTCTTAAAACCTATTTCATAATTCCAAGAGTAAAAAAGGAAATAGACTGCTTTTCGCTTATTATATTTTTTTTAATAAAATGTTCTTAAAATATTAATAGCACAAATCTATCATTAAAGAAAATTAAATTAAAATTGATTAACTATTATTTAGAGGTAGGCAATCAGTTTTTTTTTTCATACATCAACGCAAATGCTTTTTTTATTTTTATATTTTGCTGAATAAAAATTAATATGCAACGCTTCTTTACACCTCAGAAATTGCTTTAAATATTTGCCCGCTTTAGGGCAATTCTAAGTTGAACTGAATTATAACTCGTAAAATATTCATATAATTAAAAAATTAATATATTTAAAAATTTTGGAAAAAAAAAGATAATTATGAAATGTAGATGAAATATTTCTAGAAAGATACTGAATGATAGTCGATCTTGTAGCTGAAATAACATCAAAATGTAAGCTTAATTGGATTATATTTCGTGGAATATTCATCTAATTAAAAAAATTTATCTATGAAAAATTAAGATTTTGGGAAGAAAGAAATATAACATAAAATTAATGATAAAATTGTACTTTATTAAATTAATGATAAAATATTGCTCGAAAGATACTGAATATTGTACTATTGTAATATCAAAATGGAATAAGCAGAAATGCATTATGACGTAAAATATTCATATAATTTTAAAAATCAACCTATTAAAAATTAAGGTTTTAGAAAGAAAAAATTAATGATAAAATATTGCTTGATAGATACTAATTGGTGATCACAGACTGATATAATATCAGAAAGTAGTGGCTTTAGTTTCCAAAATATCAAAATCTTTAGTAATAGTTATAGACATCGTTTTTTTCTAATTTAAATGAACAGGGTCGATTTTCGGGTAAAGAAAATCATGCAATCAGTGACAAAATTATTCAATATAACGGGGATGCTAATGTTTACTGATGAGAATAGAAACATTAATGTATAGTTATATTTATAAGCCATTTTAGAGCAACTACAATTTTGGAAGGTAACTGGTAATCTTGCGTCGTAATCCAAAGATACTAGCATCGATTCTTCGGTTGAACCGGATTAGGAGTTTGGAACCTCCAACCTCGAATCTTCGGAGCTCTTAAGGCCTTATCACACGGCAAAATATCGGCTGCACTTTCCGTCAGCAACTTTTTCGTTTCTACCCTTAGAACCGGTCAAGCACGTTTCATAATCGACAACTTTTTGCAACTAGAAAATGCTGTAGATAGTGACGGAAATATCGTTCGCAAAAGAAATTTAATCATGTGAAACTTTGAAGTGACATCACTTTCGTTGTCGTTTGCTGACGGAAAGTACCGACGATATTTCGCTGTGTGATAAGGCCTTTAACTGATCAGCTTTATCGCTAGTCCATAGTTACCCACAACAAATGCACTAATTTTTGTCATTTCTTTTTTTAATCTTCTAAGTATCTTATTAAAAATTAATAAAGAAACAATAAAAATTTTAAAAAATCATCAAATTTGTATTATGCAGCATTTAGACAGTCTTAAATCAGTTCACAAACTTAAAGAATTACAATCCTAAAATTAAATGAAAACAAGCATAAAGCCACATATAAAGAGCAGGTTTTTTGGGACACGATTGGATATTTTTTTAATTATTTTCACAGCGTGCTGCACAAAAAGCGATTATTGTGTTTCGTGACACCAGAACAGAAGTAATCCTGTTTTTCTATTTAGCAGCGTCACGCTTGATAGTAATTGTTGAACTGATTGAATCACGCAAAACGTCAACAACTTCTACTGTCATATTTAGGAATTAACACAAAGGGATCGAAAGCTTTTATCGCTGTTTGTAAGATATATTTATTAAGCAATAAACCGCAGTTAAACGTGTTTAGCTTTATTTATGAAGGATTTATAGCTGGTGGGAGCATCAATACAAGCAGCGATAATTAAATAATTAGCACTTTTTATACTTTTTTTCGGTAATAAAATATTTTCTTGAAAAAAAAATTCGGAAAAATAAGGATTAAATGGAAATACATCAATTTTTATTATCTTTTTTATAGAGAGCATGATGATCAGAATCAATTTCCAAAATTTTGAGAGGTACTTAAAAGAATTTTTTTTAAGAACGACTGATGCCAGCAATATTTTACAATAGCCATAACTTCATAGGAGAATTTTTAAAATGCTTCCATATAGAAGAAGTTTGGAATTTATATAAAATATTACAGCTTAATGAAATTAAATTAAATGTCCCAAGTATTAATCGAAAAAAGATCTTTTCTAATGTTTTTTTTTTTTTTTTTTTTTTTGCTGTTTAAATTATAAAACTTAAAAAAACCAAGGTAAAGTCACAGTCGTAAATATTTTATAGAATACTAAAATTAAAAATAATGAAAAAGAGTGCAAACTATCCAAATAAAAGCAATAAAAAAATCTCGCATCTCTATTTCTCTAAAATTTTAGCTCAAGTATTATTTTAATATATATATATATATATATATATATATATATATATATAGTACATCAATTGCGGCGAATTTCCGATTAGGCAGGCTAGGCATCTGCCTATGGCTACTGAACTGAGGCAGGAAGGCACAGACAAATCAATTAGTAGTTGTTATTAAATAAATTTGCATGAAATGGAATAATAATATAGTAACATTATAATATAATAATATTAAACCTTTTTCAAATACCATTAGTGAGGTTCCTATCTGTTTCATTATTTTCACTTAGTCATTATAGTGTTTATACAAATTAACAGTCAATATAAAAAAATATTGTTAGTACAAAAATGAATGCTGAGGATTAAAAGTAGACGCATAATAAATTAATAAATAATAAATATATGTGCGAAAAATTTAAATAAAGATAATAAATTATTATTCGTATAGCAAAAATAAAACAAATTAAATAAAAAATTATAAATTATTAAATAAAATAAATTTATAAGTAAAATTTATAAATAATTTATAAATAAAATAAATTATTCGTATATCGTATAAAATATGAAACTAAACTATATGTTTTATTAAAAGAGGGAGCACATAATGTATATGATTTTTTTATTGATATAATTAGGATTTCTTTAATACATATAATGATGGCAAAATCGCTCGATTTTTCACATCTATGAATCAATAAAAAATAGATTTCTGTGCCTTTCTCACGCATTTAGCCTTTTATTTCCGCCCTTATCAAAACCCAGGATCTATAGTATTAACAATAACAAAAAGAAAAAAAGAAACGCATGATACGAACAGGAGCCGAAATTATCCAACTGAAAAAGAAAAGGTTCACAGACCGAATGGGCATCGCCTTTTTTTTCTCCGAACTTGAACTACTCTTTCTTTCTGTATCTCGATATAGTAAAAGATAGCGGTCTAATAATACGTGCAGTTACTCATTTATAGCATACCCCAGTGAATGCTATAAAAAAGTGACCAATGACCGCCGACGTACAATTTAAAACAATTAGACATCGCCTACATCCGCTTTGGGAACAGAGCTGGAAAAACAACTTTACAGGAAAAACAGTATTCCACACCTTTCCAGTTCCAGAAGACCAACCAAGCGAGGTAACACACCAGTCAATGATGCTATTCGTTTTTTTATGTTCCTTGCTGTTTTAATGAAAAAGAAAAAAAGAAAGCAGTGGCTTGACCACCAAACTCCAACCGGTTCCTTTGCTCCAAGAAGTAGTCAATCAACGTTCCGCCACTCCTGAACAGTCACGTATTTACTGTACCGAAAAAGAAAGCAAAAATAACTTCAAACTGCCTGGATAACGCCTCTGAAGCCTTAATGATGTGAATTCTTTAGCATATATAAAAATGCTAATGTGAGAACAAAGGAAGAAAACGATAGCTTACGGAACAGAAAAAGGTGTGGGTTTGATCCAGACGTTCGTAGTGTTTTGGCTTCGTTATTGCGGGAAAATATAGAAAGAAATCTTTTTTTTTTTTTCTTTTAAAATTTTGTAAATTAATGTAGGAAGCTTTTTTATATGTGGATTAATAAATAGTAATATTTCATAATATTTAAAATTATGTATAATATTAATATTTCATATTTGTTCTTTAAGAACAATATTTGTTTTAAGCACATTGGTATTTAATTAATGCATTTTATTTGTAATATTTACAAAGAAAATTATCTAGAAACGTTATTTTTTGAGAATTACTTTAAGAAATAGATATTTCTCCGGCGTATACAATATATTTTAGTTCTTTTTGATTGAAATGATCAGAATAATATAAAAATAATTAATACTCGCAGCATTAAAATTGAACCAATTCTAACCTGCTAATCAATCAACTATTCTTATCAATGAAGAATTTAAAACATTTTTTTTAAAGTTTCTAAAAAACAACTATATTTAAAAATGCATATTTTTTAATATACTTTCAATAGCATAATTTATTGGCAAATTTCCCACTATGCCCATAAGGTAGCAAACAGCATTATGTTATTCACTAGCTACCAAATAAATTAATTTTAAAAAAATACAAATTCGATAAACTATAATATACTAGGCTAATATTCAAATGTTAATCAAATATTATTTTTCTTATATTTACTAGGTTATAATAAAATTACATAAGTTGAAAGTCGGAGATTTGTTTGAAACATATAGCGTCAAACTATATATAAAGTACACGGTTTTTAATACATTAGTATCTGAAAGTCGAATTTAAAAGAAAAGAAAAAAGATCAAAGAATTTAAATGCTTGAAGAAAAACGTACAGAGAGCATTTTGTAAAACTAATCGTATGAAGGGAAATTATAAAGGAAGAAAAAATTAAATTTCAAGCAGAACTTTCTTCTATGCGACAAATATATTTTAGTTTACAAGAGTACACTCGATTGCATTTTCTTAATTACGAATGGTATGTAAGAAATTATTGGGAGGATAAGTATGAGTTGTAATAAATAGAAACCAGTACATTTACATTAAATTATTAAAATAAACGATTAACCTAAAATAAATAGATAATAAATTCAAAATATGCTGAAATGAGAAGCTAAATTCATCAGTTTATTGTAAAGGGGGTCTCATTTTTGCTCTGTTTAGAGTCACAAAATTTTAAAATCCGATATATGCTTATTTGCATCCAATTACGAAAAGTTCCACTGACCCAGTATTGTGACATTGTAATCATCATATTTCTCTGCGCCATTTTTCTTTTCTAACAACATAATTAATAAAGCGTAAAAATCATTAAAAGTAAAAATCATTTATTAAAGACAAGGGGACTTGGTTCCCTTTTCGCTTATAGCCCTCGTGTTGCTTTAAACGGGACGTTAATATAACTAAACTAAATCCCTTTTCGCTTTCTCTCCCCATACTCGATACTGTACGATATTGCACATGATTATCGTCAGTTACAGTTAGCACATTTTTAAGCACCATTGGCTGTTCAATAAATGCTGCAGGTTTCATTTTTCTATGATGGGAACATTACATTTTCCGACTGAATTACGTGCCCCACAATAATTTTCGTATATACTTGATATCTAAAGACTGAATTAATTTTTCTCATTTTGCCGCCAACTTTACAACTTCCCAAACGGTTTTCTTTTTCAAATCGTCATATTCTCGCTCGGTCTTTCTTTTCATTTTTTTATTTG
Organism: Argiope trifasciata; assembly: GCA_026543055.1. NCBI lineage: Eukaryota > Metazoa > Arthropoda > Arachnida > Araneae > Araneidae > Argiope > Argiope trifasciata. Next base: position 110,793 of record JAPMOQ010015521.1, on the reverse strand, counting down.
ATACAATCAGACATCTCATAACTATTTTTGAAAAACAACGTTGGGTTAACACGTGTATTGCAGACCAAGAGATGATAATTTTTCGTTATTCAAAAAAAAGATCAAGAAACCGGTTTATTTAAAAGCAGTATTAACAAAAAATATTGCTTCAAACTCCTTTGCTTTTATTTGGCATTAATTAAAAATTTGGTTTTCCTTTTTTGTTATTATTTCACCGTCAAGTGCAAAATAAACACTTATTACGACGTAATAATAATTTTCATTAAATATTTCAAATGATACTTTCAAAATAAATCTCAAACGTCATGGGTCAGATGACTTGCTATCAACCAATCACAAAGCGAATTAAAAAATAATGCTTACGTAAAGTTTTTTTAATATAATGGATAGATTCATGGAGCTTAAGTACAGAAAGTGAGAAATAGTGAAATTTCAAAAAAAATTTGAATAATAATAATTGAAAAACTTAAACCGCAGCAGCAGTAAACTACTCCCCAATTCGAAAATAACACTTAATGCATTTTAATTTCTTAGAAAATGTGATTTCCCGCAACCCATGATTACAAGTCAATCTTGTCAAGTTAATGGATGATCAGAAACAGATATCAATAAAAATAATAGCACGTTACAACATCTTGTTCATTAAAGTGTTTTTTCCTCAGACATTGGCTACTACAGATAAGAATTTTGATCAAGTAGATTTGCAATGAAGATTTCAGCCTTAAAGAACTTTCGCAAAACTCAGAATTATCGTGATTGAAATATTAATGAGAATTAGAAAAGAACGCATAGTGAAATCCAAACAAAATTCCATCAGAAATTTCCTGTGTTAAATTAATATTGAGCAAATTAGATGCGGTTGTCCTCGAATATTTTTTTCAAGGTGAAATGTTAGAGGTCAGTAAGGTGAAGTGGATTTTTTCCTGCCATTTTTAAGTTGGAAAATCTGCCCATTTTTTTTAATACGCAAAATGTTTCTTTCATCTAGCAAAAGTAATATAATTTGACCCGAATGGATAATTTTGCATCATTCTGTGGTAAACAAATTTGTATGTAGGTTTTGAAGCATAATTTTTTAAAAGCATTTTACAGCACTTGAGTTTGATAATTAAAAAAATTGAAAACCTTGAAGGTTTATTTCAAAATAAATACATTATTCATTTAAAATCCATACATTATCCATTTACTTTCATTGAAGCATGAATTCATCATAACACAATCGTTAGAAGCAGAAAGAACTTCTCAATCACAATTAAAAACTCAAAGTTTTTTTACAGTGAAGAACGAGTACGAATTAAAATTGGTTAAAACTTCTCATTAATAAGATTATAATAATAACAGTTTATCACATCTTGCTTATTGGTAGAAATTCATCATAATGAAATTTTTGTAATCCTTATTATATAAATATGTATGTTATAAAAATGCACATTGAAAGCATAATTCAATAAAATTAGAATGGTATTTAAAGTTCTTTACAAATATATTTGAAAATGGTAAACTGCTAAAATTGGATTCGAAACAGCAATTTCGTATATCTTTTCAACTTTTTATAAATGAAAATCAAAAATTAAAAAAATTTAAAATACAAATCAAACCGAAGAAACTTGTTAGTAATTTTCCTATTTCACTCAAGTAATCTTAAGAAACATCTTAATTAATTCAGCAAAATAGTTTTAAATTTATTATTCAATTTTTTTTCTGATCTGCAAAATAATAATAATAATTGACAGTTTTACAAAAAAAAAATCTAGATTAAAAAAACACACCTTTAATCTTGGTTTGGACTATTCTATTTGCATATATCAAATAAAATTATTCAAATTATTTCTATCGCAAATTGAAATGAACAATAATTATTAGAATATTTTTTATGTCAGTTAAGAAGAGTAACAATTAATACTTAAAGTGAATGACATCCTACTTGCATGGATTTGTCTTTGGTTTCCATTTTTTTAGTGAACAAAACCGGGAGTTTCTTGTCGACATATGTCAACCATCCAGATAAACTCCCAGCTATCCTTCCTAATTAATGTTGCTTCATTCTCTCAAAGAGCTTATAAACAAACAGGAAAAAAATTATTAAAAAATGAATGAAGAGTCTCTGACAAAACGGTTTAGATTACTCTATTTCTTAGAATACAATCATAAAACAGTTTATGTCGTTTTTTGGAAAAGAAAATGCGAAATAAATAAGAAAAACAATTTAGCAGCCAATAAGAGACTCTCACCTTCAGTTAAAAATGTACTAAATATTAATCACTTTATTAAAAAAATAAATAGTTAGATTTATTTTTAATTTCTTGGATTTAAGAGACTCCAAACTCTAAAATTTAACGGTTAGAATTTAAGTGTCTTTATTATATCAAAAAGAATATTCGAATTATAATGCGATATTTTATATCATGTGAATATTTAAGAACGTGATTAGTTTGCTTTCCTTGCATTAGCCGTAGCAATCTAAGAATCTAGCATTTTGCAAGCCGATGTCCTGGCATAGGGGTAGCGTATCTTCCTGGCGATCTGGGCGTCCCGGGTTCGATTCCCGGTTCGGACAAGGTTGTTCAATGCTCTATCGGTGAGATGTATGAATGAGCCCCCCTGTAAAAAGGAGTTGTGCAAGTGAATGTGTGTGTCACCTTCATTTGAGCTAGAAGTCAGACTTCTGCCCTCTGGGTGCTCGGGGGTCTTTACCCTTAGAAGCTACTGCACCCCCTTTCCGAAGTAACACGGACCCATCATTATCAGCAGCAGCAATTTATAAAGATTGCCAGCATTGTAATGTCAAAACAGACCACGCAATGTCTTTATATATATATATATATATAAGTATTTGTTGGAAATAAACTGAAAAGTTCAATCTGCATTTATTGAATTGCACGAGAGACAAAAAACCATTCATAGAGATTATTTGCTACTTTACTGTACAGACAGCTATTTAAGGGAAAACCACTGTTATAAAATCGCGGTTTAAAGTAATTTGTTTAAATGTAATAAAAATTAGAGATAAAATTGCGATGAAAAAAAAAATGATATCACTGAAAAGCTAAGTTCTTGAGTTTTAAATATATTTAAAATTTGTTTTTATGCTATAACATATCACGAATTTAATAAGAATAAACATAAAAATTTCACATGATTTTTAATTGAATTAATCAAAATTGATGCTCAATCTATTATTTAAGAATCAGATTCGGTACTCTAAATCTAACAAGCAGTCCTGTTGAGCATTTTGAACAATTTTTGCATCACAAATGTCGCATGACGCCATTTACTGTTACTATTCCAGTCTGTAAACATTATCGTATTGAAATCAAGCATCAAAGCTAAATGTGTCGCGACAATTTAGTTCAATGCCTTTATTTCATAAAAAAATTATGGCAATGGTTACGCATTAATGCTTTGTTGATGAAAGCAAATTCAAAAGGGCATAATTAAAAGGTCATTAAAGAGCCTCATATCGTTAATGTAAGTGCATCATTTAAAGGACGCTATTTTGACTCTCTCATGGCAGAGGAAACGGCCAATTATACTCGCTGCTAGTCATAAAAGATGCACATGGGTAAATTCTATTAATGCCAACCCTGAGAACTAACCAAGTTAATTTAGGCAATTTAGAATAGGAAATTGCCATTGCGAATAATATCCTCTCAAATTATTTCATATTATGAGAGTACACTTCAGTAATTAACTTTTTTTTGTATCCAGTACCAAAAACCCAATCTATTTTGTGTCTCTCTTTATACGTATATATATATATTTTCATTATCCCATTTGAATATTCAAACTGTCAAAGATTTATTGAAAGATAAAAATAACAAGTGAAATGTTTTTATAAGAATATCTGTAAATATTCCCATATGGCCTACAACACTGAAGCTATTCAGAATTTTTTTTAAAATATCTGTGTCAGTGAGATCTTTGAAATCTACATACCAAGACCGAACAAAAAATTCATGAGAAAAGCAAATAAAAATCTTAACGAAGCAAAAAAAAAAACGTTGCGAGTGACGGCGAGATCGTCATTTCGAGGTGGGGGAGAAAAAAAAATCTGTGTCAAACTATTCGCGGTAGATGTGGGGATGGTTCTCTTTTTATAGGTAGGCTAGCTAAATTCTTTTCTAACTCTAAATGCCCCATTATACTTTTGATTCCCTCTAAGCGCTTCGTAAGATGTGGCTTAAAAAGTAGAATGAGTGTATAGAAAAGCAAGGAATCTCAATATTATTTCTTTACATTTTTTTATCAGCATTTACTATATGGGAAAAGTATACATACGTATAAACGAAAGAAAAAAAAACCCTTAGCTAACTTTAATCTTGTGCTATACTTCTTTTTATCAATACGTTTTTATACAGCAGTTCTGAATTAACATTATTTTAAAAATTGGGTTAAATAAAATTACGATACGGTTACGAGTTAATAAATAATGTCAGTTCTTTGCCAATGCAAGAATATATTTGTTTATATTAGTTCCATGTAATAAGATTTTATTTTATTAAAAAAGAACAAAAATGTCTTGTAGCTGTGTTAAAACAAAAAAAAATATCCGTCATTATGAAAAATGTTATTATTTTATTTTCCAAATTAAATGCTAAATAATTTATTCAAGAAATAATATTATCCACTGATTCATGCCTATTCCAGTTTATCAAAGCTATTTAATTATATTCGGAAAAAACTCAATCCTCTGTTTAAGATTATTAGAAATCTCCAAAACCGAAGTAAATAAGTTCATACGAAACAATGCCAGAATAAAATCTCATAAAGAAAGCACTAATACAAATAAAATAATTAAAAGATAATAATTTAGAAACAAAAAAAAATCAAATATATTCATTGATAAAAAACAACCACTTTTATTTTAAAAATAATATATTAAAAACATGATGCGTGCCTAATTTAAAATAAATAACCATAGAATAAATGAGGTTCAAATGAATAACATTAGAAAAGTTTTCGATTATATTTTAGTTGTTGGGTTGATTGAAGCAAAAAAGTTTCGCAAAGAAAACCACAAAGTCACCCCAAAAGCGGGAAATTAGCAGAGCTTCCTTCGGCCCTTCTAAAGATAGATTGCGAAGCCCCGCACATCATAAACAGACGTCTGACCTACAAAACAAGCTCATCGTCGTTTACCGAAAAAGAGATCTTCGTTCAGAAAAATTCTTTGTTAACTCCAGTATCTGGTTACAGAACTGTGGAAAAAATTATGCGGCTTGGACAGAAAAATCACGTAGGGACTATTTCTTTTTAAAGAACATTACCTTTTCTTGAGCTGATTTTATTGAGTAGAAATGTAGTATGGGTAAAAAAAAAAAATGACGAAAAAACATTGGTTGAATTCTATGACTACCATTACTTTATTAAAAGAAAGTATTTTTAGTAACGCACAAGTTTGAGAGCATGAAAAAAACCCATTTAAAGCTGATTTTAAAAAGTTGTTTTTTTAATATGTTTAATGTGTTATAATATTCAGGAATGATATTTAAACGTTGAACATATACAATAAATACAATTTGCGGTGATAACTACAGACAATTTTTGTTTTAAACGTACATCATCCGTACATTTTTCCAATTTGCGACGAATTTCCTTTTTTGCTTCGGTGTTTAACATAGTTTATTAATTTTTAAGATCCCAATTCTCCAAACATAGATTTTCATTTTTGTTCTGATATAGCAATCCATAGATTAAAATTATAAAAAATAAACTTGTAAGTGCATTTTATGTAAATACATTAATATTACATCAAATGCAATTATGCATAAATTCTATTATCAACACCGCAAATCTTCAACCACAAAAATATTAATCCAATGGTACCCAATGAGTATGATATTTGAAATTACTGAAATGAAGAAAATTTTTTAAAACATCCCAATTAAAGATAAGAGGTAAATGAAGAAAAAATTATAACAACAAACTGAAAAGAATTTAGAGACATCATTACTTCACCCTGAAGGAAAATCCCATCTTAAATAGTATTGTCCACATAAAAAAAATCTTTTCTTTTATTCGCAATATATATATATATATTGTTTTTAATTACACTAAGAGGGAGAGATCAGATATGATGAGCCATGAGGGGAAAATAAATTTAATAAAATTCATTTTGCATGAAGAAAATTAAAAAAAAATTAAGATCAAAAATAATAGATCAGAAACGTATCCGAATTTCAACAAGGAAATAACAGTCAGAACAAGAAAAATATCTTCCAGCTTTTTAGATAAAATATTATTGTTTATTTAATACAAAATTTTTCCGACATATATTAAATAAACAATAATCAGTGATATTATTTTTGAGGTTAATTTTCTAAACTCCTATCCATAAAAATATTACCTCATTAAAGACAAAATGGCACAAAAAAATGAGCAACGAACTTAAGGCAACTAACACCAATTCTACACATAAAAAAACTTTTAAAAGTGACCGAAGTAAGTATATTACTTTTATTTCTATCCTTTTATTAAATTATTTCTTCCCTTGGTCTTAATAAGATACCCAAGTCAGCACTTATTATTTTATACACAGATATAAAAACCTAAGTTGTCATTTATATGAATGACACAGATTTATTGAAATAAATGATTGAAAAAGTTATTTCTCGATTTTCCATGTCACATGATTTAAAAGAACAAGACAAATCAAATAAACAAGACGTGTTCCGATTGCCAGATGACACAATAACGGTTTTCTCAAGAAATAACTACAAGGGAAAGGGAAAAAAAATGTAATAAAATACTCAGTCGTCATGTTCAGTGCAGCGTTTCTCGTAAATTTTCCGCCCGACAGCTTCATATGACTGATGAAAGGATAACTTTTTGCGGGGGGGAATTCGCCATTTTTATTTCACTCTTTATTTTATTTTATTTTTGTTCTTTCATCTTCTTAACATTTTTGCTTGGGATCACTTGACAAAGAGAAACATTGTTGTAAAACTACGTGAGATGAGAAGTTCGGGATAAGTATAAAGTGAGAAAATCGTAAAAATATATAAATATATCCCATTTAGGAGGGGAATAAGAGCCCACAATTCTTTGAAAGCTGTAACTTCTGTCTCATTCGAAATTTGAATCTTCTGGTAGTAGGCTCACGGTAGAATAAGCATGACTTCACAGCGATAAAACTAGTTTAGCAAAACAATATAAAAAAGAACAGTGGTGGCTTTTATTTATTTTGTGTGAGAGAGAAGGTGAGAGAGAGAGTATGTGTGAAATCAGTGGAAGGAATTATATATACTATTTTTTCACTTCAATTTTTTTTTATTTAATGTTTTTCATTATTATTTCGAACAAGTAGCCTCCCTTCAAAAGTACCTTTTCTTAAGTATAGAAGGTTCTTTAAATATTTATTTAAAAACGTTAAAGATGCGCCATTTTTTTTTTTTTTTTTTCAAATTCATCATCAAATGGAAGACATTGCATACTAGTAGTTAAGTACAACACAATTAATCTATCAAATAACTGTTCCAGTTTGAAACAGTAAGGTTTCGTAATTTTGAACTGAAATGATACCAAGTAAAGCAATATTTAGCTTTAATTTCTTAACCACTTAGCGCCATCTAATTCCTTTAAATAGCTTCAAAATTATGCATTAATCTAATTAAAAATCAATTAGTTATGTAGCACAGCAACGTGAGAACATGTTTAATCCTTAAACAAATTGACTAAACGTGTCTAAGACTAACAAATGTGATGAATCTTCGGTGGAATCGAGATTCAAACTGGCAGTCCTCCAGTCATTAGGCTACAGTCGGCTGTTGCCAAACTATTGTATTCTAGAAATTAAGTAATGCTACTCATTCTGTTATTTTAAGTATGAAACATCAGTAATCAATAAAATCAAATACGTGCGAAAGTTAAAATAAATAAGCCCGCAGAATAATATTAGACATTGAAAATTTGTAAGCTTATTTTATTTATTAAACCGTTATATTAAATTGGAGGGCAAATCATTTTTTTTTTTTCACTTTCCATTCATTAGACAATTGTAAAAATTCAAGCCTCATTGCATAGCAAATATTATTTCACTACCTACAACAAACAGTTACAACTCAATGGTAAATTAAAACCGTCCCCATGAATGTAATAAAATTGCCTTTTATGACACATTTAAATGACGGTTTTAGATCATGGATTGTTAAAATCCCTAATAAAAAATCTATAAACTCTATAGTAATCCTGTTAATATATAATAACCTTATTATCACGCGTTCTTCCTTTCTTTCAGGAAATTTTTTTCTATTTCACTTTACAAAGTATATATAAAATAAAAATCTTCTATGATTAAAATGAATATAAATGCAAAATTTATAATCGCATAAAAGAACAAATAATATCTATTCTAAATTTCTATTAATTAAAAATTAATAATATATTCTTCTGATATTCTCTGTACTTTAGTTTATTAGAATTTCATTTTCCTATTAACTAATAAGGCTCAATCAATTTGATGACACGTTAACTTCCGGAACAATAAACATTAATAAACAGCGTCATAAAATTGAATTAGGTGTACACAGAAGTTAATAAACGCGTCCCTATGCCAAACTAAATATGAAATTAATCATTAATTAATCATTAAAACTCATCAAGCAATTAGATAGAGCGTGAGTCAGTTCGAAATTTTGTCACTTGCATGCAATTATAATGAAGAACATACGAAAAAGTTATGACAATCCGTGTCTTTTAACCACTTAGCAGTTTTATTTTCTTTACTATCTAATAAGATGGATCCTTCTATTCTGGGAATTTTTTCTTATGTTGATACAAATAGAAATGTATTGAATACTTGACTTATCTATGCATTCGAAGTAATTTTAATATTGAATTATAATCGTTATGAATGGTTTATTTTTTGCTTACAACTATCAAAATTTGATAAATCGATGCACGTATCGCACTCGGGCAAAACAGTTAAGTGGTTAAAAGTGATTCATATGGTTAAGCCATTACAATTTATTATTTTGAATAGACAAAGACAAACATACACTTTTATCGTGTGTTTTTTTCTTAAAAATTTAAAATGTGATATTTAGATAAATACTTTGGATCACATACTTAGGTAAATACCTAGGATTAGATATTAGATCAAATGATCTAGCTATAGTCTAATTTAGTTCACATTTTAAAAGATTCAGAAATGTTGTGGTAATTTTTCTCCGAATATTTATAACTTGTATAACATTAAGAAAGCTTTTCATACGTGAAAAAATTGCATAACGTTTAATTTATTGTTAACAATGCATTTTATATAAGCTAGTCCAAGTTTAAAGTTAAAGAAATTTAATTATCTTTAAATCGGTTTTAGATTATTTATGAATTCTCATATTTCATTTTCTGTTCGCAATTTAAAAAAAAGGCAATGAAAAATGTATCGATTACTCCAATGTTTGTAAGAAAATTATGAATGTAATCTTCAATCTTTGTAGTTAGTTATCACATAGTATCAAACAGAAGTGACGTTTTATTAAAAAAAAAATTTTAACCATACACTGGAAAACATTGTAATTTTTGCAGCATTAACAAATCTGAGTGAATATATATACAACTTTTCATTTTCATTACCTCATAGAATTTCTAAGAATTATAAATTATGAAAGGAAAAATATAAAGTTCCAAATGCTTTGGCTAGTTGAAAATCCTAATTTCAGGAAATTACACGACTGCCAGTCGTTGTACTATTCAGAAGCAAGCTATTAGAATTACATAGTTCATAATAACAGAGCAACATTGATTATGACAATAATAAATAACATTCATTTTCAAGTATTTGAACAGTAATTTAATATAACAACAGTGCAACTTCAGACGTATATTAAAAATATACAAATAATAAATTCTAAGGAAGAAGTATTCATAAAAAATATTTTAATTTCTAAAAAATGTTTTAAAAAATTAGCTTTATCGTAATATCAATGAAATATACTGATTACTTAAGACTAATTAATTAAGAAAATAATTAAGACTATTATAATTAAAGTTTGATGCTCGTAAAGAATGATTTAAAAGATGATAAAACAATCATTTATTCAAATTTAAACTCTTTAAATTAAAAAAGGACGAGAGAAAAAAAAATGAAATATCTTTTTTGTTAACAAAGAAAAAAAGTCTTGATTTTTTTTCTATTAATATCTAGAATATGGTGCATCGACTTTAACACTGTCGCATCATTAAAAGGTAATAACAGGAACACACTTAAAACAATTACTTCTTCAATTTATGCAACGTCACGCGTCACTCTACATGGATTCGAATGGAACAGAGAGGAAAAACAATGAAGGATTATTTTTCATGCAGTTAAGCATCTTGCAAATAAAGCGTAATGAAAGCAATGCACGTATATCAAATTCCCGAAAGAATATTTCAGACAGTCGCTACTAGAATATTATGATGTAAAGGCATTAATTCTAAACAATGTTTCTTAACCGAAGCAAAATAAATAAATTGAAATTCCACTGTATAGCTTTCAAATTAAACTGTTTAAAATTACTATTACTTGCAACGATTCAACAATAAGGAAATATTTAATATAAAAAACAAAAAAAAAAATCAGAAGAATAAATTATGGGAGGTCAAAATGAAAAAAAATAGAGAAAGAAGAAATATTTCCTTTTTTTTTAATCATAAAAAATGGGATAATAAATATTCTTGAGAGAACGAATGAAGAACAATTTTATCACGTAAATATGTTAAAAAAATCTAGATAATTTATTGCAATGTTAATGACAGGCATTTTTTCTAAGAATTATTGCATGAATTTATTTTCATAAATCATTCTCACATAAAATGACTCCATTTTCTGTATACTTTCCGATTTCTTTTGTAGCTAGCGCTGTTTCATACAATTCGTTCCACGAGAAGATATATTTTTATTTATTAATAAGAGCTTTTATTTATCAAATAATTCATTCTGTAGCTAGTGATAATTTAGTCAAAATATCATTTTTTTATATTTATTAACTAAGGTATTTAAATTTCGGATATCCTATATTCATAAAAAATTCATGAATAAAATATGAAAGAACTTATTTTTTAGAACTTACCACCAAAAAGAATTCTAGATATTTCTTCTGCTTACCCCCATTTTTGTTAATTTGTATAAAAATCACGCCTTAAAAAAGACAGTTAAGTTTTTTAAAGTTTCTTCCAACTATTTTCACTAAATAACTATAAGAGAGTCTTCATTATAAAATCATATATATTTAAATGCAACATAAATTTATTAAACAAAAAAAGTTGATTCATTTCCCCTCCGCTCTTTTTCTATGATAGCAAATAAGTGAATAAATTCGTAAACAAGACATTCTTTTTCTTATCCTTTTAATTATTTATATATTGGAAATCCAGGTCTTTTTTGAGCAGTTACAAGATGGATATGCTTTATCTGTAAACCGAATCTTTAAAAACTTGTAATTAATAATACAAAATCGTACAATATTTTCATATCATATGATCTTTTGATTCAATATAATTTTAAAACTTTAAAAAAAATCGGAGGAAAACTTCAATCTTTTTAAAAAATGTGAAAAGAAAAATAAAGTTTTTGAAATAAAAATGAACAGAATATAAATCGTCTGCATCAGCTTAAGTGGAGATGGCATCAGCAAAGTATTGTTTTTTGTTTCTGAGAAAAACACACATCAAGTTTGAAATTTTTGTTTTTTATTTTAACAATTCAGTTTCCCTTTCCAAAAACATATCTTGAAATAAAATGTGACTCAATGTTACGACTGAAACTCAACCACAGAGATTACGTCCAGGAAAATGGTAAAGAGGAAAGATCTTGCTCCAAGGAAAACATGTCTGGCCCGAAATAAAAACGAATTTTTCTATCAACACATGAAAGCAAACAAAAACACTTCAAAGGTTCCATTTTAATCTTTCATCGAAAGTGTTTTCCACCTCAAGAAGGGAGGGATGCTGATCCCTCACGTGTAGAAAAGTTGTCTACAGTCAATGAGGGTCAGAAGAGGGCCCCGAAAGGAAGTGGTTGTAGATAACAAACAGTCGACGGTACTTCAGAAAACAGTATGGAGGGCTAAGCAAATACTGACAGTCAAATTTCGTTTAACTGACTTCCAGCGGTTTGGGGAATTTTCCGATTACAACGGCGCCGATTAGTTCATTCGCTGAACCATTTAATGTTATATACCTTCCAGACAGAGTAGCTTTTGTTTTCGAGGTAATTGCTTACGCGAAAGTGACAGCTTTGACCTTATCCTAGATTGTAAGATGACATCGCTTGCAATTGAGATGGCGGTTATAGGCCTGTAATTGCTGTAGGTTTAACATTCTGAAACAACATCAAAACAGTTCGTAATTTGATGCTCCGATGATTTTTCACTTCTCAATCTTGAAGATTAATTTTACTGAAAAGCCTTGATATGAGTCACTAGCTAGTTTTAAAAAATCCTTTCGTTTTAGTGCGTAATAAGAAGGAAAGTATAATAAAAAAATTATGAAAACTAATACTTGTTTATAAGATTTCTAGGCCATAATCAGCACGAAAAAGAATTTAAATTAAAAAGATATTGGGCGGATTTTTTCTATTTCATTTGGATTAAACATAAGAATTAATAGAAATGATATTTTTTTGGCAACATTGTCACGATCTTCAAATTGCAGCGACATTTTTTTACAGAGTAATAAAAATAATTAACTGAGGGTTAAAATTTCTATAATAAACTATTACCATAAAATATAAAATCATTTATCCAACAAAATTTCAGAAATGTTTAGATAGCAAAAATTGTTTAATAAAATTAATTCAATTAATAGAGCAAAAGATGCTGGAATATTACATGTCATATAATCAACACGGCCAATATGTCAAATTTCCTTTATTTATTCTATAATATTCAGTTGACTAATTTCAACTAATGCATAGCTGAGCAACAATCCTTTATTTTTCAATTGCATATTTAAAAAAATTCCAAGTTTTTTTTTTGTGTATTTTGATAAGTTAAAATTAAAAACAACATCAGAGATGATGTTTCAGATTTTCGAAGATTGTATGACATTTAAAAACTAGTAACGTTTGTCAGTAAAATTATTTAACAACAGAATTTCAATTACATTATTTTTCAAATAAAAACTCAAATTAATGAAAAGCAAGAATTTGAACTACTTAATGATTTTTATTGTAGAATTAAAATTACAATCACTAAAAAAATTAACACGAGAAAAAAAGTAAAAAAATTTTTTTTCAATCTTTTTATCGATGAAAAGAAATTATTTTTTCATATTCTCTAAATATGTAAATGATAAAAGTATAAATTCTAAATATAATAAACAGAATTCAAAGCTGTAGATTACTTGCTATTTCTGTTTGGAAGGTGTAAATGTTTTTTTGAAAATAATTTTAATTGCATATATTATCAAATAAATAATTTTGCATTACCTATCACTATTATTCTTCTATAAATATTTAAGTACGAATGCAATAACTAGTGTTCTGGCATCTTTATCAGAATAACACATTCTAAATAAAATAAACAGAATTCGTTCACATATGCCAAGCAAAGAATTACATGCTACTTCTATTTGAAAGGTAGCAGAATAGTGCTTTGATAATAAACTCTCTTCTTAGAAAAGCAAGTAAACAAATTCAAATCCCGTCTGAAGAAGTAATCGAAACTGTAGAACGTCGAGAACTGATAGGAATGTTTAGGTTTCACCCGGCACATCTAAGAGCTTGACCACTTCAAAATCCTCTTATCAAGTACAGCTGGCTATCAACTCTCGCCTATTCCGTGCTTTGAAGCGGACACTTCTGAAGAAGGCAGTAGCGGTTGAAAAAAAAAATTATTCGTAAACGGAAACGCTACCCAAGATAGATGTTTTATGAATAAACTTCGGGAAATATTTTTTTTCAACATATATTAGGCTTTTTGTATTCAGTAATTAATTATTTTGCTCATAATCATTTATAGATCAAAATAATAAGTAAGTTATTAAATTAGAAAATCTACTTACAAACTGGAACCAGTAAAGCTTTAAACAGCTTTTAAATAAATCAAAAATCAAACGTCTTCTTTGTGACAAAAACCAAACAAATATGATTTATAGAAAAGAAAATATCGTTTGCATTTGATGTTACTAATAAATAGAAAGGAACTGAAAATTCTTTTTTAAAATCCTAATATCAATAATTCTATTAATTTCTATTGGTAAATTTGTATTCTTGCATTTGTATTTTAAAATGCATCTTGATTCAGTAAAAAAAGCATAAAATATAAATTTTAGTTTAAAAATTTATTTTCATAGTCTTCCAATTTCTTTTTTTAAAAAACTTGGATAAGCAACTGAAATTAAAGCAAATCGTCTGAACTATTACAACTAAATTAGCCAGAGAAAAATTTAATCTTTTTTTCTGTTACTGTCGGATATAAAATCTTTAAAAAGATAATTTTTAACATTTTTGTAGAAATATTTACAGTTAATATTTTATACTTCCTTTTTTAACACAAATAACATTTTAATATATTAGGATCATTTATGATGTCAGTAAGAATGAAAAATCAAATGGCAAAAATTGAATGAATGTAAAAATAAATGATATTAATAATAATTATGAATTAAAGTTCTATTCTTTCGATTCAGCATTACACAATAGAACAATTAAAATTTAATAAAGAAATTATGTTAATTGATTAATAAGAATGAATTTAAAAATCAATGATAATTATGAATTAAAGTTCTATTCGTTCGATTCAGCATTGCATAATATGTCAATTAAAGTTTAATAAAGAAACTATGTTAATTGATTAATAACAATTCTTTAAAAAAAAGAGGTCAAGAGCTAAAATAAGTTATTCTTCTTGAAGCAATTCTAAACATATCAATGGCTATGAAAACAATAGAAGAATTATGTAATCTTTCTCTAAATAGCTCTATGCAGAGGAGAAGGGTTCAGAAATAAGTGCAGGCCTTGTGTGGTCTCAGCGGGGTTTTGAGATCCAGCCTTTCCTTCCTTGAAGCAAACTAATTCTACGGGACCCCCGACGACCTTTCCAGCCGAGATAAGAGGACCATAACCGTAACTCAGATGCTTCAGCACCAGAAATGCATCTTTCCCTTCCAAAGCAGGAAGATTTGGGGGGTGGGGAAGAGAAAGAGAGAAAATAGCAACGTTTATGTCACTTGCCGAAAACAACTTAACCGTGAAATACAGGGTAACACAGATGCAGCAACAATAAAGTTCCGAACAACTAGGATAAATTGATGGTGTAATTATGTGAACACTCCTGCAAATCTTATTTAATCATGAGCAATTCAGATGAACATAATGACTTAAGGTATGGAAAATGAATTATATTTCATAATTATTTTACTATATAACATATTAATTTTTCATTTCCTAATAGTTTTTTAAAAACTATTTCCACAACAAAGCAATTTTCCATTAAAAAACTGACAATCAAAAGAAACCAATGTTGTTTTAATTTTTGTAACAAATTTAAAAATTTAAATGTATTACATTACTTCATCATTATTAATACATTCAATTTTTACATATTCTGCAGAACTACAGTTACATATTCTACAGTTTCTGCAGAAATATATTATCATCAATCGAAAATGGAAATTTTCAATTCAGGATATGACAAAATATTCAGGATATCTACTATATTTTGTATATCAGGATATCACTAAAATATTTTCAAAGCGTGCTTATATTTCGAAATAACAACAAACAAAATAAAGAAGAAACAATACTATAAAATCTCACAAACAAACACATTTTATTCTTAAAAAGATAAATAATTGAAATATCAAGTAAATACTAAGCAGTTGCAGAAATTATAAGAATTTCTTACTGTGCCATATTTGAAAGTCTACATAATTATTTATTTATTTTAATCTTTTGAAACAAATGTAAATGTTATGAAATTCATTTCGAAAAAAATAGAAGTCCTCATACTTTTTTTGGCAGCTTGGAATGAAGTTTCATAATTGAGTTTAGGTTTTCAAGTCAATAATTGCCATATCGAGCAGTTTATTACAATAGAATAAATTCAAAAACATTTTCGAGTATCCTTTATTATTCTTTTCATTACAGGTATTTTTAATGTACTTCTGTACACATACCTATTGCTAAAAAGAGTTTCGAGTTAACTTGGAAATACAAAATAAACTGGAAATTCCAAGCTACAAAGAAACCAGCTATCAAAGCAGGTAAAAAATATGTGTTAATCATTTATAACAATCAAAACAGGCGTATATATATGAAAGAAAAAAAAAGAAAAAGAAACATTGACTAAAACTCATCCTGGCATCGGTAACAGTACCGCAGAATCGTTGCAGATTGCACCTGCAGCGACAACATCGAAAACGAAAAGAAAACAAATAATTCACGATGCTGATGCTTTTTTCCGGGTTTACGTAATCTCTAATATCGAAGGAAGGGGGAAGAGAAACAGTTGACAGAGGTGGCAGCAGAAGCAACGCAGTTTGTGCACGTGCACGCCAAGAAAAACGTGGGCGAATCTGCAAACCGGCGTCTCATTTGACTTCCTCCTAATAACGGCTTGCCTCGATAAATTTTACTCACCAGCGACAAGGCTAAGAAGTCTCGGCATTATTAAAGTATTCCGGTGACTTAATGCATCATTTGGGGGCCCATAATTTAATCAAATGAAGGGGCTAAATTACGTCTGTGGTTAAATTGAAACTGGGCAATTTCGCTTCCTGTAGATAAAACTTGATAGTTCTAAGTGAGAGATAGCCATTACAGATTACCTGCCTTTTATAAAGTACTAATTTGCATAGTAGAAATTCTATTTTTTATCGGTTTAATATTGAAAAAAATAAAAAAATTAATAAAAAATAAAATCGAAGTTTATTTAAATTTTTTAAAAGCATTTATTAACCTTATTATCGGATATTGGCATTTTTTTATTTTTGTATAACTCAAGTATAATTCAATGAAAGTATAAGGTATAAAGTATAACTCAATGAAAATACTTCAATATATGTCCAACATGTACACATCTATTAGTTAGCATGTATTCTACTTATTAATATGTGTACAGATCTCCCTCGGTATGTGATCGAATTTTGTTTCTATTTAAGGATTGTAAATGGATTTGGTCATAAATCAGATTTGTATTTTACCAATATTATTTTTTTCTCATGCCACTACAAAAATTGTGTATGAAAATAAAATTTATGTATGTGCAATTATTGTATAGAATGAGAAAATGCACAATATGTATCTTATGGTTCGTACTTTTAACAAAAATGCAATCGTAAATTCTGTTTTATTTTAAAATTCGAAATTTACTTTTTGTGGTTTTTAAATAGAGATTAAGGTACATTTATACTTTATGCTTTAGCAAATACTTAAAGTTTTACATTACAAACTAATATTATTACTATTATTATTATAATATCATTTATTTATATTTAATTATAGATTAATAATATTATTTCATATTACACTAGTTTTATTGCAATGGTTATAGTTAACTGACAGCCTTAATGAGTTTATTTAAAGAGATACAGAAACAACTGGAACATTCTGAAAAATATGTCTAAATTCTTATTTGCTTTTCTTAATTAGAAAAACAACTATTTCACAAAATTGTATAAAATAGTACATGAAACAGAATGTCCAGTAAATAACAGAATAGCTTTTATATAAATACTCTTATATGAAGCATGAATTTTTTTCATATCAAATTTTGAATGAACAGCAACTTCATTTCCTTAACTTAAGTTCATAAAAATTGGAATTTTTCTTAAATATTTACGACTGGAAAATATTTACATTGTTCAGTTTAAATAATTAAAAATATATTCCATTTTAAAGCTCAATTTTTTTTTATATCCTTGCATAGCATCAAATTTATAACTGCATTCATTATAGTTATTTCAGATTAATAAATTTATATATTTCTTTGCTTTTCTTTATTGGAAAAACTGTTATTTCACAAAATTGTATAAAATAGTACATGAATCAGCATGTCAAGTAAATAACAGAATAGTTTTTATATAAATACTTGTATATGAAGCATGAAATTTTTTCATATCAAATTTTGAATTAACTGCAATTCCATTTCCTTAACTTAAGTTCATAAAAATTGAAATTTTTCTGAAATATTTAGGACTGAAAAACATTTACATTGCTCAGTTTAAATAATTAAAAAAATATTCTATTTTAAAGCTCAATTTTTTTATATCTTTGCACAACATCAAATTTATAATTACTTCATTCCAAAGCAATGCATACAGTAGATATCATTACGATAAATTTAACCGGAATACCACTTAGAAAATAAACTTAAGATTGTATTTTCTTAACAAGATGAAAAATAAAAGTTTTCACCATTACTTAACTAAGGAAAACTTAGTTTAACACAAATAAACATTAATAAAGTTTGGGTTAGTAAAGGCAAGGGTGACAAAAGAAAAATATGTGTTCACCTTTGCACGCCCAAGAGACCATGACCTAATCCCATTATACCTGTCAGCTTTGACATGGAAAAAAGTTAAGTTTTTTGAAAAAAAAAAAAAAAAAAAAAACTTTCTAGAAGAATATTAAGTACAATGAAATGAATTAGCTTTCTACTCAAGAGAAATTTATTAGTTGCGTCCATTTACAACCCAGCAAATAAAAGATTTGGCCTTCATTATATTTATGGAATACAATTTTTAATGCAGCGCACCCTATAGTTGCGAAATCAGTTTGAGATAAATTGACTCGATCAAATCTAACATGTAATCTGCAATTTGTTTACTAGAAGATGGTTTAAGGATTTAGCATTTTTCTGCATAGATTATTTACAAAAACTTTAAAATTCTATAAGCCATAGCGTGAATTAGTTACAGCTATTTAAGTGTGTTTTAAATTTCGAAGGGACAGGTCCCTTTAGAATTTGCCAGCTCGCTTTCGGTAGTACGTATTACATAAAAAGAAAAAAACAAAACTGGCAGTCAAAACTTAATGCAAAGTATTCGTGTAAATAAAAAAAAATACGTAACCATTTTTTATGGAAAAAAGAGAAAATATAATGTTCCTAAGTTGTACAAAGAGTCTCAACCTTTTCATGTTAACAAGCGAAATAAAAGCCTTTCGTCTACAATGAAAGTAACATCCAAGCATAAAATTTAAAAACTATTTGTTGAAATTGAATCTATAAACCTATCTATTCGAGCCTGTTTTAAGACAAGCGTAGGCCTGACTTTCACCATCTGAAACCAATGTTGAATTTAAGCATTTTGCGGCCTCGTGTGTCACATTTCAGTGAACTTTTTAAATGAATGAAACAAATAATGATTAATTTCGTTTAATTATACCCTGCATTAATTTCATTATATATATATATATATATATATATATATATATATATATATATATTATGGATAATGGAAAAAAAGATATAAATAATAAAATATTTGAGAAACATTATTATTCTTTAATGATTTTATTCCTTAGAAATGACAAAAAAATAATTATTATGGCAGATTATGAGAAGATAATAAACATATATGAAATTTAAAATACAAAAATTGTCAGATTGAATATAAATGGCCAGTTAAGTGATTCCACTATTACATAAATAATTAATTTGTCATATTTTAATTTATTCAATAATAATTTGCATAATTAATGTAAAAAAACATCCTAGAGCTAATGTTTTGTGATTCAAAGAATTTGCAGCTTTTACAAAAATAATAATTTAGAAACTAAGCTAATAAGTTATTTTTCTAATTCAAGTACTCTGGACACCTGAATAAATGAAAATCAGCCACTATTTGGAGCTCATAAATCTGTAACTTTACTACCCTTATGACACTCATGTTTAACTTCTTCATACTAAATCACTGTTAGTACAACAGGGAAGTCACCTAGCACTACATAAAATAAATTCACAGCTCAATAACAAGCTATTGTCACAACAAAAGCATTCACACATTACTCCTGGAGATCAAAAGCAGGCATTTATTGTTGAAGTTTCAACTTTGGAAGTATTCAGGAGACAAGCTAAGGCAGTGAAAATGAATTAAACTCCTGCATCAGCTGCAAAAGTCCTGATATTTCGTTTCAGCCAGGGGTGGCAAGACGAAGCTAGATGCTGTTTTGATAGCGGAGTGTCAAAGCAGCTCAAATTGGGCACTTGAGTAAACAGACATCAGAGATCTCTAAAAAAACCTCCGAGGAGGTTAATTTACTTCTCCGCACACTTGCAAAGACAGGGAAGAAATAAGAACAGTAAAAAGGATGTTTTTCTTCCTATTTTATAGAAAAAGTGGAACTGACGAAGAGTAAATATAGGTTGGAAATGTGCTGCTTAATACAGACTATTAAAAAAACATATGGTATAAGGGTGTCTCTGAATTCATGGGTCAAACTTGGAGGGCAGGTAAAATACATATAAAGAAACATTTTTGTATTATGATATGGCGTAGAGAATGATATTTGTAGGTGGAACAAGTAAACGCAATCAAGGAGGGAAAATGTAATGTTCACCACATTTCAAATGACAGATAAAATCTTCATTGTAAAATTTTCATTCACAACTTCAACTGTTCGTGGACCACCTGGCATCTTACTTTCTAGATGCTAATATGTCTGTATCGACGCGGTAGGGGCACAATTGTGGACTTACTGAAATAGTATATAAGTAAATATTGGTTAGTTTGATGTTTTATGGCACAAGAATCAATATGAAGGCTATACATAAGGAGTTTAAAGCACTAAGTAAAGAGCTTTCTTTACATTCCCGTAGCATTTCTTTTATTTTCCGCCGAAACTCCATTTTCGACACCACATTGCAATACAAAAAATGCTTCTTCATACGTATTTTACATACTCCTAAAGTTTGGCCCATAAATTCAAAGACAATCTATATACAGAAATTTAAAATAAACTTATGTAAAAATTTTGAACTTCATATAATTTTGTAACATAATATTCTTACACAACGCAAAGCAATCCCCATTTTTCAAACACAGCAAAGACGGAAATTGACGTTTATTTTAGACCGAATAAAAAAAAACAGTTTTTAATAATTCTATATCAGTTATCCCATTCTGAAATAACTTAACAATTATTTTTGGTAAAACGTCACCATTTTGAACTTTCATGTGACAAAAACGAAACTAAGTCGTATCCTCTTTCCAAGTTTCCAAACTAGAAGGTGAATCTTTTTTTCAACAGATTTAAACTCTAGTGGGCTCATATACTAGATATATCTTTGAGGGATCAGATCTCGAATCTGTGATCCCAAGGTACAAATTAAAAATTATACCAATAGGACATGCTATAATTCTGATATACAATTATAACTATACATTGCTTAACATTAAGCCAGTTAAGTCACTGGAAATAATTCTGCATCGTATAATTAATTTCTTTTGTTTGTAATCAAAATAATTAGGATTTCTAAAATTTAATCCGAGACCTCTTGTACCCTAACATACAACTAGGAAGTTCCTAGAACATTTGCACACAATCAGAGACTTCTTAGAACTTTTGCGCACAATCAGGGATACTCAATAACCAAAGTACATAAAAAAGAATACTCCAGATCACTAGCACATAATCATAAAAACTTTAAACTTGAACACAGGTATTTATTGAATCCATGCATACAATGAGAAATGCTCTACAATTCAAACAATTATCAGGGATATTCTCAACTCAAGTACACAATGTGGGAAGCTATTTCAGAGAAGAAAATCTGGGAATTAAAAATTGAATTGAATAAAAATATAAAAAACAAATCAAACACAATGAAAGAGAAAATTACAAGAAGGCTCAGCCATAAATAAATATAAACATATGTTCAAGTTTCGAATAACTACTTCACAAATCCTCTTAAAAGGGTTAAGAAGAAATGTGTCTTGTCATCACAAATTTTTTTAGAGAATGGAAGCGCTTTCTATACCTTTTTTTTTACGGCATGTAATTTGAATAGCAAAGAGCAATCACCGTAAAAAGACAAGAAAATTCCGAGAACAGTTTTTTGCTAAGAAAAGGAAACAGTGCTTCTTCCTCTTGACACTGACACGATAATGCTGCTATTGAGGCGATAGTTGATCCTTTTATGTCCATTATTACAGTGGTGAAAAAGGAGAAATTTACGTAGCTGGGGAAAAAAAAGAGACCACAGCAGGATTTTACATGAGGTGCTAAGTGGAATGCCTGAATTTTGAATAACATCAAAATGGGGCAAGATTCTCTATTGAATTTCCCGCTTGACTGTTTTAGAATTTCCATGAATTTTCTAAAACACACAATAAACTTTTTCAGTTCTCAATAAAATAACCAAATAATCAAACCGTAATAAAATAATCAAATAATAATAAAATAATCAAATCCTAATAAAATAATCAAATCATAATAAAATAATCAAATCATAATAAAATAATCAAATCATAAAAAATTCAATAAAATCATCTGATTGAATTCTTTTTTTTTTTTCCATTTTTCACCCATCTTTGTTCCGAAAGTTTTCTTATAAAAAGCAATACCAATTATTTAACAAAATAATTAGATTAAATTAAAAAAATTATGTTAAATAATTGGCATGAAATACCAAGGACTTAATTTTATGGAATATTTTTAATAGAAGATTAACTGAATATGTTTCCATCATATTCAAAGTATCATCAAACAATAATTTTTATAATTGAAGAATAACAATTAATCGCTCATACATGCAACCTAAATTTGTTGATATGTAGAATTAAAAAATATATTTATTAAAATATTAGAGTGCTTAAATTAAAAGTTAATGATAGAAAATTATTAATTGAAGAAACCCAAGAAAAGTTGCCAAAAATTAGTCAAAATATTATTTGTTTTCTTACAATATGTCTATATAAATAATCAAATTTGAGGAATAGTTCGTATGCTGCAGGAATCCAAACTACTCCACAGTTTCTTCAGATTTTCGTTTATACTATGAACAAACATTCAAGATTTTGCACCTATTAATATTCTTCTTATTAAAACTAGATTTCCACAGAAATAAAGAAGGATTTTCTCGATACCAGTCATACTTAATTAACGTATAATAGATAATTGAAAGAATTTCATTTATTTGCGTCCAAATTACTACTCGAAATGTTTATTTAAAAAATTTTGTCACTTTTTATCCTTTATTTATAATGTACTGAAAAAATATCTTCTGGTGATTCTTAAAAATCGTTTGGTACATCATGCAATTCTCTCAATATAATACAAAAATAATTCAAATTTTTTCTTTTAGTTGAATTATGAGATGAAAAAAAGAAATCATTTGCATGAAAAAAAGAGATATTCATAAATTTGGAGAAGAATTTTTAATTGCAGTTATTCATAAAAATCTTCGCCAATAAAAAAGAAAGTTTGACATAAACCAAGACTGAAAAAAAAAAACCCTTGTGAGTAATCTAACAAAAAAAAAATTACAAGGTGCAAAGATTCAAATTTATGCAAGAATGATTCAAATGTTTCTTTTTTTTTATATTGTGTTATCTTTCGAGTTCAATGGCGCGCCGGGAACATCACGAACACGATTTAGCAGAATTCAGCTTTAAAAGAACCCAACTAAATGCCGAAGTGAGCAAAAGAAATTATTTCAGTCAGTGATTTGGAAAATAATATTCAAAGATTTTTATCATTTAAGAGACAATAATTGCATTTAAAGTATCCTACTACTTTGAAAATAGCTATACGCTTATATATTTAAAAGGAATCGTGCCTGAATTTTTGTTTCGTCAATGTAATATTGATTTTTATAGTTTTGAATTTCGTATTCAAATTTTCTAAACGGGAATATTATTTTAGCGAAAGAAAAGCTACTGTTCAGTTAAGATTTAAGTATAAAAACAGATTTTATTAATTTGTGTAATAAATATATAAAATCATTTTGATTTGAAGCTTTAAATTAGAATAGAAATTTATCTTCGTTATTATAGTTTTAGCTTCCATTATTTTAAAGTTAAAAACTCGTTTAAAATTACATTTTTTATGAAGAATTGCAAACTGACAGCCCCATGACTATTGTCAATGAGACTTACGCAGTTCAACGTAATAATACTTAGTAGCAAAGTCTGATGCTCCAATGTAGGCGTTAGTTAAAACATTATTTAATTATAAGTTTAAAAGAGCTCGTTATCTAATAATAAATTCAAATCAACTCATTATCTAATAAAAAGATAATTTAAAAAGGAGATTAAAAAAGCGAAATTTGAAAAAAAAGTGCAAAAATTTAACCATACAGACTTAGAGTGAATCAGTAATAATTATTCTTTATTGATGCTATTGTTATTATATTCCAATTTTTATAAAGAACCGGCATAGATTTTTGAAATACAAATGTATTCCTTCTCATCCTTCTATAAGTTTGGTATTTTAAAATGTTTCTTCGAATATGCCTTTAAGCAGTGGTTCCCAACATGTGGTACCAGGTGTGATAGAGGGTGTATGTTGTAGTACATATAAAAAATGCATATAACAAATGCATTACATTAAATTATGTTAATGGTGCATTATGTTTATATTTAAATGCATTACAAAAGTGCTTCAGAATGCACTTTGTAGCATCAATTTTTTTTCAAGAATTTCCCGGAAAGCGAGGAAAGAATCCTTGGACCCCTTAGATGTCCCCTTTCTTGGTTGAGATGAAGTTAGTCACCCTATGGTTCAGTTTCAGGCTTAGTGGTTCTTATACTTCAAAAGGTTGAAAACAACCGGTCTAAAGAAAGACTGTTCTTACTTCAAGTTACTGAATATGTAAATCTTACTAAAATCAGAAAATGTCAAAAATAATATGTCATAAAGCTTTGATGGAAGAGCATTAAAAAATATTCGCATTCAGTATAAATATCAACATGTTCTTCACATGACTATTGAAAATAGACTAAAGAATGAAACATGTGTGGCTGAAAAAATAATATTGTTAATTATATTATGGCAGCTGACAAGTAATATGAGACAGCATTTCGATATTATAAATATTTCAAATAATACACAGTCTAAACTGTAAGGTTTGTTCTCATTTTATACAGCACTTAGTATGATACAGAATAAATTATGAATAAATCCATATTGTTCCAATCATTCCATTTTAAAGACCAGCGGTTGACCGAGCTCCGCTCGGAGAAAACAGGTATCGAAGATTTAAATTTTCAATTGTGACTTATCAAAACAATACATGCCATAAGAAAATTTGTGAAACCATTGGTGAAAAGATAACCGGTTAAAGTGCACCATTGTAAACTATTCTAAACAAAGTTAGAGTTTGGAAAGGGAACTATTCTATACAAAGGTAAAGTAAAGGTAAAGATTGAAGTGTGTTGAAGTTCAATATTTTTGACAAATTTATTTAGAAAAACCAAACATATATACATACATAAGAAACATATTATAAACCTATAACAGCATAAACATAAAACTTTATTAGTTCGCCATATTGGCTATAGACGGCAGCACGTTACCGCTTGAAAATTTAAGTAGCCATTATGGCGAACTAATAAAGTTTGAAAATATCCTATCTATAACTCCGAACTGCTCGACCGTAGCGCTTCAAAGCCGGCGCCAACCGATTCCTCGTGGCCAAAAACCCCAGACCCCCAAGTTTACCGGAGTTTATTAATTCTGTGGCGATTTTCGACTTGGCAACCATTCCTCGTATTATAGTATTAGATTTACACGCAGGAAAACTCGAATTTAAATGGTTCAGTAAAGTTCATTCTACCGAATATTGAAAATATTACCCAATACACTATTCTCAAACATATGTATCAATAAAACGATTTATTACAGAAGCTAATATATAATCAGAAAGGATAATGAACAAGTCTCTCTTCATTCACCAAGCTACAATTGACCTGTAAATAGTTGATTAACATTTTGTTTTAGAGAAACGCGATGATTATTTTCCAACGATGCATGTTGTATTAAGTGGCAATCTGATAATGAGGACGATGCATTAGCTTGTATGTATCTATTTCATAATTTCTGAACCAAATGAATAATGAAGCAAGATACTGAGTACTGTTACATAATATTATACGCATCTATATCATATCGTAGTGAAGAAATGCTATGCAATATCATACGATTTCTTTATGATAAATGACTATATGTGAATATCTGGCGATTTGAAATATCCTTTAAAATTCTTTGTAAAACTTTATTTCACAAATCCTTCGCAGATTTCATAGAGTTTATTATTATTGTTATTAGTTTCCTATCTTTTTAGAAAACTGTTCACACTGATACAATTTCACAGCTTGAAATAAAAAACAAATTATAAATAAAAAGAAATACTTCTGTCTCAGATAAGGTTTGGATACTTTTTCTTTTCTTCATTTTTACTGACAGATCCCTAAAATAAGAGCAACCAAAAAAAAAAAAATAATAATCGACTGATTAGAACAGGATCTTTCGCTAACACTGGACCCAGCAAAAATATACACTTGTCATCGCCGGTGTTGAAAACCACTCAAAGATCATTACAAAACGTTCCACACATTCGCCTCACGATACTGAATCATTTAAGAACTTCTTATTCCAAATCATTCTGTGAGGCGTAAAGCACAGCTGCCTTGTTGTGATTGCCAGATCTTTCACGTTTATTTCTGAAGCATGCAGACGATTTCTTTGAAACACGATCGGATCGGATCTCTTACGGTCCGGTCGGTCTCCGGCTGACGCTGTTGCCAGAACAAGAGGAAAAATAACCCACTGGGAGAGAGAAGTAACAAATAACATAAAAAGAATATGCAAAAATGTTGTTCGCACAACCAACCATGCACATGTAGAACGAAATGGAGCGGTTTTCAAGTGTTAGAACAAGTGGCGTGTTCGAAAGTTGGCAACACAAATGAGAAGCGTGGCACTTCAGACAGCTTATCGAACATTTCATTAAATTTTGAAGAGGAAGAGGAGAAAAATTTTAGAATGTTAAAGAACTTGAAGAGATCCTTGATTAATAAGGTCAGGTGGAATTACTTAAATGAAATAACTCGATGTGTTTTGGTTTGAGGTTAAGAGTGCCGTAACTTTTAATTGAATATCTGTGATTGAAGAGTAGTTTTTTTTTTCCTCTTACTAAATTGTGTATGCAAACAACAACCGCAAACAATACTTTATGACTTATTATGCAACGGAGCAATTTGAATAATAAGAAGCTGAGCAAATATTAATCCACATGCCACATAAGGAATGCGGATTTCACTCATCACTATTATTGTTTTATTCATATTTTTTTTCTCCAAACTAGTAAATCCAGCTTTAATAGGGTATAGAGCAGGGGTGGGCATTAAGCAGTGGTCCACCAAGCCATTTTGGGATGAAAGACTTTTATTAAAACCTAAGAGGCTCATACTAAAAGAAACATATTTATGGACCACCGATTGCTATTATTATTATTATGCTTGTAATATGTAAGTAAAATACATATTCCGTATGCATTATTAACAAATATCAAAGACCGTCTTTTTTTCAGTTCACAACACTTACGCCACAAGGTAGGTCGCAAAACCTCGAAAAAATTAGAAGTAACCTGCACTTTGGAAAAGCCTGCCCATCCCTGGCGTAGTGATATCAAGAAGAATTTTACAATGAAGCTTTATAACTTCGTTAAAAGTAGTTTCAATTTCTCCCCATACTTAACCGAATAGCAAATTAATTTTTAAAAATCTAACTATTTTTTAGTTAATTTCTAGAAAAGTCTAGTGGATGACGATCTTTAGGTGGGAAGAGATGGGGGGGGGGTCAAAGTATAGCATATTTAATTGTTTTTTCATCAATTATCTTCTATTATAAGATTCAAATGAAGTTTGAAAAGGAGAAAAAAATTAAAATGCCAATATGCAAAAAAGTACACTTTGCTTTGCGAATTAAAATTACGAATATGATATGGAAATACAACATGAAATTAAAATAAAATTAATGCAAAATAGGGGAAAAAACATTTTCTAAAACTTCTAATTTCAAACTTGAACTAGGCCTTGGATTAAGTAATAGATGTCAATTTTCTTTACCAATTTATTATTGACATTTATTTTGTTCGAGAAAATCTCACTAATGATATTTTCATTATTTATTTATTTAACTATTTTGAATATATTCAGGTTTACCCCATCATGGCTAAATTACCATTTTGAAAATTACGAAGTATTACCATTTTGAAAAACTGGGCACTATTCAGAAATGAGATTGAACTATCCGGCGAAATCTGGATATATGATATCATAAATAAAGTTGATCATGCATTAATAAATGTCGAAATATTCGATAAAAAGGAAATACCTGACAAATAGAAAACCATTTGTTGAGTCAATTTATCGTATAAATATTCATTTAAAAACGAGCAGGTTTCCACTGACAACTAAATAAAAACAAAAATTAGATAAATGTTGCTACTCTCAGACGAAGACCCCCACCGGGGGAGGCACCATGTAATCAGGGATGAGATGCTTCCGGGCTGGTGGCTGAATCTCGCCAACCCGGTGGGTGCACTAAAGATGGAGGATCTTACTCTACCCATCGATGACGGGACGTACTTCTTATGGGGAAGGTTGTGTCGTGGTCAGTATGGCCTTTAGAATTCAACCACAGTTCTTTATATTATATTAGCATAAATTCGGTACCAATAATGTAAGTTTCGCTTTGAACATTTTTTAGAAAACTCTAAAAGGAGAAGCGTTTGAATGCAGCTCCTTAAAGGAACAATCAGTTATATAGGTATAGTTAATATTTCGATGAAAATATAAATTTGAAATAATTAATATTTTATATCCTCCTTATTATTCTGAAAGTATTAGTCCAATTATTTGCTTATTTGTATAATAAATAATACTGATATAATTTTACTTATTGATATAACTTAATATCATTATACCAATGAGCAGAGTCAATTGGATGAAATAAATCACAGATTAACACAATACATTCATATTTGATTTCCGAAATTAAGACAAATTAATGAATCTATTTTTCAATTTTTTCTTTCCTTAGGTTAGTTAGGCTATAACTAGAATATAAGTTTGGATAAAAATGAACAACAACATGATCATATTACAGTATGACGGCATACTAAATTTTAAAACATTTATACAAATTTTTAATTAAAAATAAATGAATGGAATATTTTATATACTGACTCATGATTACC
The DNA here is from genome assembly GCA_026543055.1 of Argiope trifasciata. Lineage (NCBI taxonomy): Eukaryota > Metazoa > Arthropoda > Arachnida > Araneae > Araneidae > Argiope > Argiope trifasciata. The sequence continues at coordinate 81,667 of JAPMOQ010015521.1, read as the reverse complement.
ATGAAAAAAAATCAAATTGCAAGACAAATAAGGCAAATTAATAAGTCCTTCAATTTTTTTCTCCTTAGATTGGGTTATGCCCCAAAAATGAACATCCACATGAACATATAATAGTATGATAACAAACTAAACTTTAAAACAGTGAAAAAATTTTTCAATTAAAAGTGTATAAATGAAATATTCTATATAGTAATTGATGTTTGCCATGAAAAGAATCAAATCACAAGACAAATGTAACTGGGACTGTAATTTCACGCCGCTGCTGAACTATTACATTACGGCATTTTATTCTAGAAAGATGGACAATGATTCCAAAATATGACCAGCTCGAATATTTGATCTGTATCATGTGAACATGAGTTAACTCTATTGCTAGTGGAATTCAGAATTAAATAGGTTTTAAGATGCTAATTGGATGACAAGATAGTTTATAATAGTTTATAAAAAACTTTAAAAAAAATCCTATAATATATATAGATTTATAAGCAAAAATAAATGTGGCTTGTTGTATTTGAAAAATTACAAACAACTATTAAAATTATGCCTTATTTTTATAAATAAAAGTTATTAAAAGAAAGCAGCTTATTTTCGGGGAGATAAAACAATAATTATCATTAATCTCAATCCTGCTTTATAGCTTTAACACTTATTAAACAAATACTAATAAAACTTTTAGGGAATCAAAAATTAGTCACAATTTTATTCTGAAAATAGCTCATAAATTAATATATTTAAGCTGTCATTCCCATCCATTTTAATTCGTACTCAAAAATTTCTCTTTCACCCTGAGGTATCGGAGTGACCTGGTATTAAACGCATGAAATCAGTTCAAAACTAATGTCTTCCCACTTGAGAGGCATGAAAGCTTGAAGAATAAAAGGCCAATTCTGACATCAACCTCTTGATTAGAAAATGACTGAAAACTGCCCAAAAAGTGAACTTCATATAATAAACAGAACATTGCGCTTTTAAGATACTATAAATTTTATAAATCGAAACTATAAATTTCATTTTTAATATAAAGAAATTCAACCTTCATTTCATTATTGATGTTATTACTTTTGTATGAAATATTAAAAATTTATTCTAAAAAAATGGTCTGAAAAATCTAAAATATTTTATTTTCTATGGGTCGAGTCAGTGGCGTAGGATGGTTAAGTGGCGTTCGGGGCGTTATATGATTTTGCTGCATTAGTCGTCATCAATGACATTGTCTGAATTAAGCGGCGTTAGAGGCAATATATAAATTAAATTAGATTTTTAAAAATGGTCTTAGTGCAAAAATATTTTTCCTCCACAGAGTTACTTAAGATTTGCGCCCGGGTTATGGATAGCCCCTCCCCCCCCTTTTATTCTCTATCTTGAGCTATTAGATTAGAATTTTAAACTAATCTATATGTTGCTAAAGAACAGATGAATATTTTATTAATCTAATAATCCTAAGGCATCAAATATTGCAACAATAAAGCGCAAAGCGTTTCTGATTTACAGATACTTTCTATAATTTATGCATAGTCGATGACGAGAATTTAAAAATTTCCAGTAGATTTTTCGATATACTCTACATAAGCAGCAGTTTCTTTAGAAGAAAAAAAACGTAATACGCGATAGAAAAAGATGTTCCACGAAGCTACTTCTGGCATTAATTCTGAAAAATCTAGTGATCCAAGAGATAGTGACGAGAGATCGATTGATTCTTATCTTCACTTAGATCTCTTAAACTACGTTTTCAAGATGAAACCATTTAGCGAACTTCCGAGATTTACGCTGGTTCACATTCTTAAAAGATATATATTATCTTACAATATATAGTACAAAAAAATTTTGAATGTATGATCCTGACAGCAAAATGATAATAAGAATAAAGGAAACTCATCTGAAAATTCAACGATAAATTTACAAATGGAGAAATATTGTTTCAAGTCTTATAGGTAACAGTTCTTAAAACTCGAATACACAAAATCGAAATAAATCAAAACGCAATAATCAAGAGCGCATGTTTAATAAAACTATTTTTGCTTCCACAAATGCAAAACGAAACTCAGAAACTATTTAAGGAGATCACTTAGAACTAATGTCTACGACCGGCTTCTTTTTAAATATTTGATCATAAAAAAGTTTATTAACATTTATAAAGTAAAAGAAAAAATAAAAGCTACAAATTTACTGAAAAAAAATTCATAACTTTAAAAATCGCCCGCAGAAAAAAATGATCCTCTTGATTATAACAAAAGAGAATTTAAAATAACAATAATAATTTTCTTTATATTTATAAAACGATTATTTTCCATTATTTATAATTTTTGGTTGGAACCATTCGCATTATAAAATTAATATTTACATTTTAATAGCAAAAGACACATAAATAATTCAATATATAATTAAAAGTTAAAAACAAAAGTTTCAGAATTACCACACAACATCCAATTTTTCCATAATGTTTTATTTTTCTTAAAATAAATACAAATTTATTCTTAAATTGTTTTATTAAGGAATCTATTTCTTTATTATTTAAAACTTATTTTAATTATTAATATTGATTTTTTTAACAATTAAAAAAATAAATCGTCCAAATATTCTTAGTTTTAACTAAAAATTAATTCCACTCGGTAAACTTACATTTCTCATTAAAACAAAATAACATTGCGTCTTTTTCATTTTTAAAAATTCTGAAATGATGAAAACGATAGTTAACTGCCATTCTTATACGAATAATTTGTTTTTATTTTTGAAATAAACCCATTTCTCTTTTAAAAATTGACACATATTTATGAATTTAATTTGCGGGGAAAAATAAGAAAGCATATGTAGAAACCATATGGTAACCATGCAATGCCCCGTTATAGTTCAAAAAATACACTTAAACTCATTGCATGAAAAATTAATAACAATCTTTAATTATTTTCTAACATCCACTCTCTATTCTGTACAAAATTTGTCTCCTACATTATTGAGAATTTTTTTAACAAAAATAAGGAAAAGAATATTCAGTTTGCAGAAAATAAATAATTTTAAAATTTTTGATTAATAATTTAATAGCAAAAAAATTAAAGTTTAATATATTTTGGAACTTACACATGTTCTTGGACGGAGTTCCTTGCTTCATTTAAAATCTGATGTTCGGCCACTGAATATCCAAAATACGAGTCTTTGTCGCCTAATTTAAAAACAGGTATCCTAGGTTCTAAGTTAAATGCATTGGCAACACACAAAAGTACACACAAATAATAATACGACATTTTAAACATGTTGCGGAGGGTCACACTGTTAGCTGCGCTAGATGTAAACACATGCTGGCCGGCTACCATACTATGCTCGCAACAGGACAAACGCATGTGGCAAGCTTTTCAACAAACTAAGGGTTACACAAGTTCTTAGAGAAATTTCCCTCCACTTGTGGCGCGTAAGTTGGTCGCCAATAGCGCCAGAAAGTATCACCGGAAAAAACTTTTTCGAGCCATTCTCGGTTATCGACAAATAAGCGCAGAGCTGCCGGAGTCTTGCTGTACAACAAATGGAGGCATTGTCTACCGTGGTTTCCTGGTGTTTTTCTTTTCGGTTAAGGAAGTTAATAAATGTATCTGTAGTCCATTTTAGGGTAAAGTAAATCCGAGAGGTTGACTAGTGTAGGAAACGATTTGAATAATAAGTGATGAGTAATTAAAATTATGTGGCAGAGTGGAATCTGAAGAATGTCTTATTATTCCTTTTACTGAAATTGGGATGATAATCAAGTCTTAGTATTCTTTTATGCCAGATGCTGTGATATAAATGAATATGATTTTCCTATTTTATTAGATTTCATACATTACATATTCCCGGAAACGATAAGTATAAGTCAAGTGATTAAAATGTTACAACAGGAAAAAGAAAATCTAAATTCAATTTCTTGTTTTCTGAAATGACAAGCGGTAATCGTTTTTTCTCCTTTTCTAAAAATAAATAATGCAAGAACATCTTTTTTTCCGCCTTTCAACCTCTATGGAAGAATCGTTTTATCCCTAAAAATAAGATAGGCTCTTGTATTATTATTTTTTTGTTTCTAAAAGATATCACATGTTTACCCAAATATATCTACCTTTTAAAAAAATATGACATCCATACTCGCAAATACAATCAATCTACTCTCTATTTAAAAAAGTTTAACTTAAAAATTCCACTAGAAAAAAATTCGTTAAAAAGAAAGTACAATATAAAATTAATTAATTAAAATTTTAACAAATACAATAGTCTCTTATTAATAAATACAATATTTAAAGAAGTTTCATAATTTCATTTAAAGATTTTTTTAAAAAAGAATATTCATTAAAAAAGAAATTACCATTCATCTGTCCATTTAAAGAAGCTTCTACATTTCATTTAAAAACTTCATTTGAAATAAATTTTTTTAAATGAAATTAAGATATAAAATTAATTAAGCAAATTAGGATATAAATAATTAAAATACAAAGTCTGAAATTTACCAATAACCATTTCATTAAATTTAACATAATAGAACTATAAAAATTATTAATCTTGTTATGATCACCAATTTTTTTATAAATAAAAGCAATTTTTTTAATAAAAATGTTCAATTTTGTATGGATTAAAACACATTATCTGTAATATTTTCGTAAAACTTCTTAAAATTCTCTTCATAAAAAGTGTTAACGCATTTGGAATGGTTGTTAGCATTTATTCTTCTCTCTGAATTTTTAAAAATAACCTATTCCTTATTATCACCATTACTCATTGAAATGATTTTGACTACCTACATTTCGTAATATTTTGCAATATATCTTGTTCCGTATAATATTGAGAAAATATTTATATACATATATGCATATATATATTATTTTTATTTCAGACTCTTGATTCCGTCAACATTCCTTATGCCTTTTAAATATTCCCATTTTTCACGGAACCAATTTGATTAATTTTGTTTCCAACCTCAGCAAACAAAAATGTTTCAAAACTGTGAAAAATAGGCTGGAAGAAAAAGTGTGTTACACAGAAATTATCTTTAATAATATAATGAGTAAAAAACATGTAAGTATTCGAGGAAAATTCAAGGTTATCTAGAAATTTCATTCGATGTAAATTCATTGAATGGAGGTTCTACTCCATTATAATTTATATAAATGCACAGGAAATTTGTCAGAATAATTGATGCAATGATGAAAATTCAAGGTTACCCAGTAATTTTGTTGAATGGACGTTCTGCTTCATTATAATTTATATCAGCATTTAGTCTGAGTGTTCATGTCTGCAATTATTTATCCCTGCTTAATTATATGTTTATATTATCATATTGCAATCAAAATCGAGTTGAAAACTCCTTATTAAATGCGGTTAATTTTATTAATATTTTTAATGGAGCATTATTTTGGCTATAAGATTTATATCAAATGTATGTTTTTAGGAATAATTTTCTGATTAGTTTAAGAGACAAGGTAGTTGCATTTTTTAAATACATTTTATATATTCTTAACGGATTATCATCCTGTTTTTGTATTTACTCAAAAATATTTGGGAATAAAATTTATTATATTGAAGTGATCAAATTATAAGGACAATATCTGTATATACGCTATCTTCCCATCTGAGGGTGACGGTGACCTGGTGGTAAGGTCTCGGCTCGTTTCAGTTCAAGGAGGGTTTTAGGTTCAAGACCCGATTACACTAAAGAATCGTCGCGTAAGCGAGTCTGCCGCACGTTGAATCTGTCACAGCTAAGCGTCCTCCCGTTAATGTGGTTCTGAAATTTGATGAGGGGATGTAATCTCAGGTGTTTTCCACGTTATCTGACCCCAACTCAAAATTACGAGGACCATGCCCATATATAGTCCAAATGTTGCTGTAAAGCGGAACGTTAATATAGCTAAACAAAACTTACTCTTTTTCTGAATATCAATTCTTTAGTAGCAAAATATTAATTATCCTGAGAAATTCAATGCGAAATAAGTCTCTGTATCAAATCCTATATTAGCCCTTTGACAACCAACTGGATATATGTATATCCCTCTAACTTTTTAAAATCAGCTTAAATAATTCTAAGTAAAATTAGTAAATTTCTAAGTAAATTCTAAGTAATTCTAAGTAAAAGTAGTAAAATTCTAGTAAAGCAGTTTCTTTTTTCCCCTTTCGAGAAAGGTGTATTTGGCCATCATGTCCTTGCCATGGAGGGTAAAAAATATTTGAAAAAAATCGAATAAATTCGTCTAATAGAAAAACTATTATCTTCATTTTCTACACTATTACAGAGAAAAAGATATGATAAAATTGGTAGTTAAAGGGTTAAATCAGTTTCCCGATTTGAATTTTTTGTTTTAATTTAAATTAAACATGAATATGCAGAACTAAACATTCAAAAAACACCTATAATATTTCAAAAATTATTAAATGAAATAAAATAAAAACACATTTTTTTCACCATAGATATTTTTGCATTAAATTATAAATTCGTTTCATCTACCCACAATTAATTAACAGTTTGCATTTAATCTGTGTCACAAATTTGAATTATGATCCTTATTGTTCTGATATTCTATCCTTCGTTAATTTTTATAAAACGAAAAAAAAAAAAACCCTTTTAAAAAGAAATTTTTTATTGATGATAATAAATTAACATGAAGTTTGAATTTTTTCCAATAGGAGCACTCTTGCCCAAGGTATGCAGTTGTTCTAGTTTGTGTTTCAATGAATTTTAATATTTTTTTCATGCATTGTCTTCAGTAATTTCTTAACCAGTTTCTTTTCACGAAAGAAAAAATAGTGTATCTGTGTAGGATGAAACAAAGCTGAATGATTAATGGGATTTGAGTGAATGAATGGATAGATTTTGAATTTTTAATTCACAAGAACCAGTACTGGCATTGTTGCATCATAACATAATCTGGGAAGAATTTAAGTTATGAAATAAATCAATAAAATAATATGAAAGGAAATGAGAAAATAACATGAAAGAGATGAGAGATTTCTCAAGTTCTTTTCTTTTCAAACGGTCTATTTGATCAATAACGATAAATGTATTTTTATTTTTCAACGATTCGTTCGTGATAAGTGTAACTGTAATAAAAAAATGATGAAACATATTTTTTTTTTTTTGTATACGTCGAAAAAACTTATAGACAAGTTTAAAAATATGGCTAATAAAACTTGTGAAAGGAAAAAAAATACATGAATACAAGTATATTTTTCTATAAGCAGATAAATAATTTTATTGATTTCAATATCAAACGTTTGGAAACTTGTAATTTCAATCATATTTTTAAGTGAAAATATTTAAAAGATACGGTTATAATTTTTTGGCTCGATTTTGATGAAGTTTCACAGACGTATTCTTCAAAACAAGTGAAAGATCTATATCGGCGTTTCAGAGTCTAAAAATTCATTAAAACATTTTATAGTTTAGCAAAGTTTTGATATTTTTCAATTACATTTTTCTAAAATATTACTTTACGAAAATAAAATTTTTATTCTAACTTAAAACTAGAAAAAGGAGAAGAAAAATCGCCTTTCAAATTGTACCATTTTCATTTGGAGGCATTTTTTCTGATTTTAACACATTTTTTTAAATTTAGTGTGATAAACAATCTGTTATAACGTTTTTATTGCTATGCTTTTCCATTTTACTTTTATTTCATTATAAATTTTTTATAATTTACTCTCGCAGTGCTTTGTAGCACTCCGATTCTGTTAAAATCACATTTTCCTAGTTTATCAATTAAGTAGATAAAATTTTAAATCGATCCTTTCCATATTAATAGATGAACAATGGAGAAAGCTAATATTCCAGGAGGGAAAAATTGGTCGCCAGAGGTTATAATGCAAATGATTATCAAATAGCAAATATTGCAAACGATTTTTAAATTGCAAATATTGCAAACGATTATCAAATTACAAATATTGCAAACGATTCTTAAATTGCACTGAATAGCAAGCAGAATAATACGAATGGAAAGCATTGTTTATTAAAAATAAATAATTAATTAGTAAAGAAAAAAACGTTTCTTTATTTTATTATTAGTAGTATCATTGTACAGTAGGACATCATTTATCATGATTAAAGAGGATTTACTTATAAATGCGCTAATAGAACAATTAATTAAGTATAAGCATCCCATTCTGAATAGTTAATTTGATGTCTTTAAGAACAACAAATTGCAGCTTTAATCTTACAAACATTCAAAGTTGAGCTATCATTTATATTGTTTTCATATGTGTGCGCAAACATCGATCTTATAATGATGGATTACATCAGTTTAAGACATATATCCGTATCAGCGATGGCACTAAGTTTTGTCTTTCGCAAATTGGAACCGACCCAAACAGAAGCGATGTAATCCGTATTAAAGACTTTATCTGGATTACTTGGTCTTTAAATAAAATTTCTTCTGATTATATCGAGTTTATGTTTTTTTTTTCAATTGGCACTTATTTTTAAATTTCTAAGAAGGCCAATGACCAAAAATATTTAGTTAAGATGACTATTGTGTATTGTTTTAATAAAAGCAATCAAAGGTTCGATTTTTAAGTTTAAGATTTTTTTGCTCTGGTATCAACTTCATTTCGTCTCGAGCGCTTTCTTGAAGTTTACAAAATATGATCATTTTGAAAGTTTCCGTATGAACGATTGGTTTAGAATGTTCCATAGTGTCCAGAAGCACAATTTATTTTGAAATAAATTTACTTTTTTTATTACCAAATAAATAATTAGGTCACGACTTTCTCATGCTTTATAGAAATCGATAAACAAAACAATTTTCATAAATTTTAGAATTATTGATGAAACGGTTTAAGAAATTGCATAATTTGCTTTTCCACTTTTCATTGAATGCTTGCAAAACAAGGAAAGCCAGGTATTAAAATAAATAAAATAAACTAATTGTCAGAAGTAAAATGAGCCAAAGGAATTGATCTCATCGAGTACTCTGTAATAACTGTGCTTGTGTACAATTAATCATAGATCATTGTCGAACAATAATTAAGAAACAGCATATTAGTATATGATTTTCGGCAATTAACCTTTGGTAAGTGGTTAATAATAGTATCAGGAAGTCGAATATATATAAATAACTTTTATTCCGGCAAATGAAACCAAAATTTGGTATAGTAACTACAATTGAAGAATAAAAATTTTAATTTATTTCTAATCGCGTACATTATACCGAACTAAAACAATGTAATTTTTAAATCCCATCGTCTAACTGAAATGAAAAAAAATATGTGGTTGATTCATTATGCAATATATTTAAATTGAACAAAAATAATAAAACAAAGCATATTATGTGGCATATAGCCTTAGACAAAAAAAGCCTGCTTTAAATGTTTTTTTTTTTCATAAAAGTTAAAAAAAAAAAAAATTCAAAAGAATGGATCATTTATTTTGAAAGTGATTCGAGTCCATGTTTTCCAGCTTCAAAAATTTTTTAAAACATTATTATCAATCTGCTCTATTTCATTAATTGACAAATTTGCAATTGAACAAAGTTCTGACATTTTAACACACTAAATATTAATAAGATATAAATAAAAAGTATACATTGAATTAATCACAAATTAAGTGACACTTCATTTTTAAAAATTTTACTTCCACCACTTTCAAAATAAACGATCCATTTATTTCTTAGTGACAAAAAAAAAAAAAAAAAAAAAAAAAAAACGGGACTCGTTAAGCTTTGACACTCTTGAGTCTTTTTTTTTGGGGTGGCAAAATTTTTTAAATTCCAGAAACTTAAAAATAAGTAAGAAGATGAAGAAATTCTTGAAAAGAAGTATTTATTATTCAATAAATGTTTATAGAATATTGTAAGACAATTTATTTAATCATCTTTTCAGCGGAGTAGTGATAAATATGAAATAAAAATACCATTGCAAGTGATTCCATTAATAATTCTGACTCATTTTCAAGAATCTCCGCTCCAAAGATTGATAATTTTTTCTGTCTTGGATTGATGAAAATTAAATCCAAGCAAAAATGGATGAGGACAAAGCCTCATTAAAAATGAATACATAAAAAGGTAAATTTAAAATTCTTAAAATTCATTCTTTAATTGCCAAAAATGCAACATTTTTATTTGAAATAAGAAATTAAAAATTCTTAAGAATCATTCGTTTAATGACAAAAAGACCACATTTTTTTTATAAGAAATGAAAAATTTTTAGAATTCATTTTTTTACTGACAAAATGCGACGTTCTTTGTAAAATAATAATTAGAAGTGGAAAATAATTGTTTGAAATGCTTTCCATAGTAGACCAGCGAAAAAAGATCTATAATATAATGTACAGTTACTTCTTGGATAATAAGTGGCTATTAAAAATGGATCAACTAATTCAATTCTAGTTGTATCCTCAATAATTTCAAAGCTTAAAGTTGCATAAAATAATTTATGTTCTTTTCAGATCCAAAGAATATGCGTTTTTCAATTATATTTATTTTAATTCCGAACAAATCTTTCTATAAATTTAATAAACTTTCAAAATATTTTAAAATTTATTTCATTCATTTTTTTATTTCAATTATTCCTTCATTTATATTAGATTATTTCATTTATTCATTCATTTATATTATATTATTTCATTTATTCATTCATTTATATCAGATTATTTCATTTATTCATTCATTTATATTATATTATTTCATTTATTCATTCATTTATATTAGATTATTTCATTTATTCATTCATTTATATTAGATTATTTCATTTATTCATTCATTCATTTACATTATTTCATTTCATTTAATCATTCATTTACATTATTTCATTTCATTTCATTCAATCATTCTTTATATTATTTCATTTCATTTCATTCAATCGTTCATTTACATTATTTTATTTCATTCAATCATTCATTTACATTATTTCATTTCATTCAATCATTCATTTACATTATTTTATTTCATTCATTACAGTTGGGAGCAGCATAGTCAACATCATAGCTTTTGTGCAAATAAAATCCAAAAAATTTCAATCATTCATTCATTTACATTATTTTCTTAACTTCATTCTCTGTTTTTCATTTCATTTACTTATTTCCTTTATTTCATTTCATTTATTCATTTATTTTAATTTAAAATATTTTAAACTTTTTATTTTACAATAGTATTTTTTGATGTTTTACTTTACTATGTTTATGCATATCTGCATCACTATGAGATGAAATACAAATTTTACGTGCTCGTTTATCGCTGTTATATAATTAAGGGCAAATTTCAAAAATGTAATAAAAATAAGTTATTCAAACGTAAAATATCATCCTGCTACGATATTTCGGGATAAAGTTTCAAATGTCCTTGAAATTTTTTCGATATGAAACAGTTGAAGCTAACGACCCACAATTTCCCCAACGTCTCTCATCTAAATGAACTCAAGATCCATAAAAACAACCCACAACCTCATACCACTCGAAGTAAATTTCCACTTACACTAAGAGGCATCTGAAGTGCCCTTTCGGATGCTTGCACCACTTTCTTACACAAAAGATTGAGTATTTCATACTTAACCATACGTCTTCGAGGGAATATTCGAAAAATGTTACATGATTTATGATGCTCTCAACAATTACGAGAACATCCTCATATTCGTCCAGAGAATTGCGAAAATACTTTATTTACTTCGCAAATTATTCATTATTTTAAAGATTTTGAGGTAATTGGAAATAATTTTACCTTTATTGAAGTAGGGTTATGGATATACAGAAGTACTTGAGTTTTGAACTTAATGTTTTTTAAAAGATCTTTTAAATAGCTACGGAAGAGTCCAGCTTTTCGTGAAAGTCAAGGGGATGATATATTATATCGAAATTTATTCGTTTAACCATAAAAATCGTTGAAATACAAGAATGTACAGCGTTTTGCCGAGAAAATTCCGATAATTCATTGTATCAAAGTTTATTCATTTAATGACAAAAACTTTTGAAGAAATTGAAAATAATTTTAACTTTACTGGAGTGCGATTATGAATATACAGAGGTATGTCAAATTTGAATTGCTTTGAAAGAAATCTTTTAAACAATCACAGGAGAATTAAATTTTTTGCTTGAAGGCAAGGCGGTGATACGTTCTATCTAATGTATTCATTTAACCATAAAGATATTCGAAATTACAAGATTTTGAAATACAAGAATGTTCAGCGTTTTGTTGAGAAAATTGCGATGATGCATTGTATGACAATTTAGCCACAAAAGATTCTGGAGCCATTGGAAAATAATTTTAGTTTTACTGAAATGTGATTATGTATATACATAAGTATGGAAGTTTTAGACACTGTTTTTTTAAGAGAACTTTTAAACAACAACGGGGGCATTAAGTTTTTGGCGTAGGTGTTGGCGGAATTGTGCCAATACATAGGTTGAATTCCGCCAAGGATTGAACCTGAGATGTTCGGGTTTGAAAGCCAGTAACTTATCCACTATACAAAAATGGCCACCAATGATTAGTGGTAGTTACTGGCTTATTAAGATGTCACCACAATACTCCCCTACCAGTGAGTTAGACGAACGATATGCGTTGTTGTTGAGTGGTGATGAATTGGTTGGTTGAGTGAGTAATTGCTGTGTATCTAATGCGCCGTACCCATGTTTGTTTGGCGAGCGAAGAGCTTTTTAGTTACGCCAAGCGTTATGGCGAGCGTGCGTAGATTGTTGCGTCAAGTGAGTCTGACGACTTTGGTTGCGGGTAGATGGCGCCACACATCAGTAGCTTGAAGGTGAAGGTTCATCACGTCCGGGTCACCAATTTGGCGTAGGTGTTGGCGGAATTGTGCCAATGGCCCCCAATGTTTTAGTGGTAGTTACTGGCTTATTAAGATGTCACTACAAGTTTTTTACTGGATGCCAAGGCGATGATACATTCTATCCTTAATTATTCATTTAATCATAAAGACCTATGGAATATAAGAACGCCTAGTGTTTTATCGAGAAAATTACGAAAATTTATTTATCTCAGTGTATTCATTACGCCACAAAAGCTTTTGAGGTAGTTGGAAATTATTTTAACTTTACTGAAGTGTGATTATGGATATATAGAAGTACGGGAGTTTTGTGCTGTTTTACACGATACATTTTAAAACAACATCGGGAGAGTACATCATTTTGATGAAAGGCAATACGATGATATGTTCAGTCAGAATTTATTTATTTGACTTTATTGTAATCTTTGAAATGCAAGAAAGTGTAGCATTTTGCCGTGCAAATCCCGATAATGCATTATATCATAATTATTCATTTAACCACAAAAGTTTTTGAAGTAAATGGAAATAATTTTAGCTTTATTGAAGTGAATGTACAGAAGTAAAAGAGTTTTGAGCATACTGTTTTTGAAGAGATCTGTTTAAACAACCACGAGAGCATACATCTTTTTTCTGAAAATCAAGACGATGATATGTTGTGCCACAATTTATTCTTTTAACCATAAATCAGGCTTTTGAAACAACAAAATATCTTTGGAATATAAAAAAGTTCAGGGTTGAAATTTTATTTTCTAAATGAATAAATCGTGAATAACGTGATAATGCATTATCACAATTTTTTCACCATTTATTCATTTAGAAAATAAAATCTTTTTGAAACTGGAAGTAATTTCACCATTACTGAAGTATGATTATGGATATGCAAAAAAACAAAAGCTTTGAGCTTACTGTTGTTAGTGGTGATGATGGCATTTTCCAAAGACGAGCCCACTGACTATGTCAGCGATTTAAACCGAGTTTTGTGCAGTTGTTTCTGAGGGTAAAGGCATCTGAGCATCCTAGGACAGAAGTTTGACTTCTAGCTCATGTGACGATAATACTCACTCGCACAAACAGCTTTTACAGAAGTGTTCCTTCACGGATAGAACACAAGGTAAAGATGAACCATGTCCGAACTAGGACTCGAACTCAAGATGCTCAGATCACGGGGAAGGCTCGCTTCCCCTAAGTCAGGATGCCACATTCGAGCTTACTGTTTCTTATTAAATATTTTCAACATCCATAAGAACATCCAGCCTTTCGTCCGAAAGTAAAATATAATATATTGTATTGCAATTTAATCATTTAACCACAGATAACTTTGAAACAATTTTTAAAAAAACTGTACAGTTCATTCCCGAGCATCCGGGCTAATGTGTCTTAAGGATAGGCCGGATACCAAAAAGACCGATAGACTGGAGTTCTACGAGTTCATTTATTTGCCCACCAATACCAGAAGACAAAGTTTTTATTCCAAAATTCACTGTTATAATACGCATTATCTCACTTCTTATTGAATACTAAACCCTCCGTTTATCTCAACGTGAACACTGCCGTGTCGCAGTGAATCACAATATGTCGAGTTAAAATAGAAGGTTTTGTACTGGCAGTTTATATACTGCTCTGCACAATTCAAGAATTTACAGAGAAAAAGTAAAGAATATAAACTGTTCACATTTTAACATAAATTTTTTAATGTCCAATTTAAATGCAGGAAACATAAACTAAATATGAACGTAAATGGTAGGCCTAAGTCTTAAGAAAATTTGCTCAAACTGACATCATTTTTCATTGATAAATGATTGCACAAATGTTAAAAGGTAACCCTAAGATAAAAGTCAAAACTTAGTTTTTAGGTTTTGAAAAATTCCTTAATAGATGACTTGACTGGACCTTTGCTTTCCTTGTTTAATTACAATAAAAGAAAAGAATAGACATGATAGTATGGGAAGATAGGATAGAAAGACAGGATAATATGGGAAGATAGGATAGAAAGACAGGATAGTATGGGAAGATAGGAT
>JAPMOQ010015521.1:48810-66925 GCA_026543055.1 Argiope trifasciata | reverse complement strand
ATAGAAAGACAGGATAGTATGGGAAGATAGGATAGAAAGGCAGGATATTATGGGAAGATAGGATAGAAAGACAGGATAGTAAAGAAGCCAGATAGTCGCAAATCGGATACTCTGAATTGTACTTTATTTTGAACTTCTTGTTAAATTTAAAGCTTAATGTATAAATGTTAAGGGCAGAATTAAATCAAATTTTAATTAATTTAAATTATTTCAAAACATATTTGGGTGATAATACTAAATTGCCTGCCTTCATTTAGTTATATAGCAACGATAGCGAAAACGTGAAAAATGCATTTGATAAGATCGGAAATCGCTGTAGTACGAATGCAGTTACTAAAATAATGAAGTCAATCAGTGGAAAATATATTTCAAACTTAAATAAAATTAAGGGGGGAAAGGAACAGAAATAAAAAAAAATGTGTTTTTCAATCTCAAAAAAAATCTAAAATGTCTTGGATTTTTTTGCTAGACTTTGTAAACCTCGGGAGGGACACTTCGTAATTGAGGATGAGATGCTTCCAGCATGATGGTTGTATCTCGCCAACCCGGTGGGTACACTAAAGGTGGGGAATCTGACTCCTACCATCGATGATGGGACATATTTCCTATGGAGAGGGTTGTACTGTGGCCGGTGATGGCCTTTAGGACTCGACCTCAGTTCTTGCCAGTGTTGCTGTAGCTGCAGTCCGGTCGTTCGACATTTATTTCCGAGTGCCTTCGGGTAAGACGGAGAGTCAGTAATATGGCTTACTACATTTTGTACACGAGTAAGTAAAAAATAGCAAAAATCTGACTGGAAACAACTCCATTACAGAAAGAAAGTATTCACTTTTAAAGGGGGGAAAAAGTGACATAAAAATTGCTACTTTCAGAGAAAAGTTCTCAAAGTAGCTTTACTTATTTATGGGTGAATGATTCAACTGCTATTACTTTTCCTTTTCTTGTAACATTTTATTAGTTATTCTGTTCACAATTATCTTGGTTTGAAGAAATGTAGAAATGAGAATTCTATTTAGTATCTAAGAGAATTTTTTGAAGAGAAAAGGCATTACATACAGAATATCATTATTTTTAATTAAATATCACGGATCTTTCTGAGTTTTATATTATTAATTCATACTAAAACAATTAAACGATTACTTAGATCTGCAATTAAAGAAGTTAAGATATAAAATGGATTTTTTCAAATGAAGTCAAAATTTAAATAAATTTCCCATTCTAAAATTTGCTATATATTTTTACAGATAGATGATCCAAACTATCTGGCATTTCCTCAATTTGTTCATTCTTTGCTGGTTTGAAAATTAGTCTCGTGTTTGTGGTTAATTTCTTTAATAATGTACTATCTTTTTATCTATACTTATAATAAGGCGCAATAAATATATTAAACCAAAAAAAGAAAATAATCTAAATATAACTTTTCAGAATTTAGCTTCAGACGATTTCATTTTCCTAATTTATGCAATAAAAAGAATAGTTTCTTCAGAATATGACTTATAGCAATGACAATGAAGAAAAATAATAGTGAAATTAATAACAAAATATGATATGTAACCCCCTTTATTTCTTTTTTTACTATTTTAATATTTAACAGTTATCTATTTCACTATTCCATAACTTTATATCGTTTATCTATTAAAGAATTCATAATATTCAATCCAATTCTCCTAATTCATCTTCTCAGCAATCGAAATAGATGTCTAAAAGTATTTAAAGCCATATTGGATAGAAATTCAGAAAAATCTGGCATTTTTTTTATTTATTTAATGGCCTTTTATCTCCAATTCATCTTGAGTAATAATTCTTTTCTTTTTATCTCCGTACTGTTTTAGACACATATTCCTACAATACATCATGATGTTTTGCCCATATTAGGAAATCTACGATGGTGAGCCATTTTGCAATAGTCATTTCTGGAACCCTTAAATTACTATTTTGTGATAATACCGAAAATCTTTTCACTGAGAACTGACACTCAATCATAGATTCTTGGTGATTCCCACGTTCTTCGCAGACCAAGGGAAAGAAAGAAAAAAAAAACATGTCTCGTTTCTTATCAAACTATTACTCGAACCAAGAAAGCATTACATCGCTTTTAGCTTTCGGCATTTCTTTAAGATAACAATCCCACCTGTACCAGAAGCTACGATCTCCGCCTTAGAAAAAAGTTCAAGGCAGCACAAACTGCCAGAAGTCTTGTTGGAATTGTGAATGACATTCATATTTGCTTCCAGACGACGATGCCTGATATGGTTCCGACCTCCAGTTGGATTTAATGGCTTCTTAAGCACCGGTGAAAGTGATAACAGCCAAACAAGCAATATAAAAGAATACAAAAAAAGATATTTCCTCTAAAGTAGCTATCGGTGATTGGATTTAGTTGTCTGCCTATATTAGAGAACTTTTTTTTAAAAGAGTTTATGTCCAATTGTTAACTGGAGTTTATGGATTAAGATCTGCGTCTTCTCAAGTTACAACAGACGCCGTGATCTTACAATGAGGACATAAAAGGTCGCAGTTAAGATTCCCTATCGAAATAAGATCAGAGAACGACCGCAGCAATGATAAGAGTTAATTTAAAGTGGATTTTGGCGTCGCCACTATGTTATTCTTCTGTAAAGATGCGTTGTGAAGATTTTTGTGGCTTTTTTAAGGATTTATGCAGAATTTGGATGATCCATGGTCACGTTGTGACAAAACAAGATCGGAATTTAAGATAAAATATAATAATAAGATACATTTACATGTAATGTGACTAATTTTTTGGTATTCAAGCAAGAATTTTTCTAAAGCCGTGTTCCGACGACCTGAAGTATTACAGATTTGGTCATAAATCTGTCAAATCATATATTGTTAGATCACCGCCTATGACATCATGACGGAGTTTTCCTCCAATTGTCGGTAGACATCAAAGCACCATAAAAAACTCACAAGACTTGGGAAAAGGGGCAAAATGTGCCAGACTCTAGGCGGGTACAGGTCATCGGAACAGGGCTTTAATGGGGATAAGTTAATTTAAGGCCTTACTTATTATTATGAATATCAAGAATGATCTAAAAATCGTAAAATCTTATATTTTGAGACAATATGTTTTATTACTGAAATGAAGCTCAACCCGTTGACGTTGTAGTTACCATTATCTCATCCAACCTTTTTTATTTTTTTATTTATTCGTCTATGTGATCAAAATGGGAAGATTCGGCGTTTCCCCCAAATTGAGAATGTTTCAGTATATTCCATGCTTTTAATAAAATTTTTGAATAAAAATAAATATATATATATAAAATTACTGCTTAGGTTCAGAATCAGATAATGGTGGGTAAAGTTTAAAGTGGCTGCAGTTCAAAATGCTGTTGTTTTGTTCTCTGGACAAAAATTAGGTAAATGCAAAGCGCAATAAACAAAATTGTCCTGAGAATTTTGAAATAATGTAGATTATATGTCTATCAAAATTTTGAATTTTAAAATATTTTGTAGAATTAATCGAAATTTTTAACAAGCATTAATCCCAGCGGACTTTGAGGTCATGAAATACGATTGATTATATATATATATATATATATATATATATATATATATATATATATATATATATATATATAATGAAAATAATGTCAACTAAATTTTTGGCATATTTCCCATGCTTTTGTCATTAAATACTTTTTGAACCCAAGTTACTTTCGATCCTTACTATAGCCTGGTACTGATTAGAAGTTCCAATAAGCCTCAGTGACTGATTTAGGATATTTCTGTTCTATTCAACGCACTTTATGAGACTCCCCCCACCTTTAAATACGTTTCTCGCTTTAATTTCCCGCTTCGACATATTTTTCATTTAATCTACTTATTGATTATCTATTTTAGATACGTTTTTTTATTTTTATTTTAGTAGCATCACGACAATTTGCTTTTCATTTATTTTTATACCTCATAACAGTATCTAAGTATGAATACAATCATATATAAGCAGAAGTTTTGTGTTTACAAATACGGTTATAACTAAATGAATTCAATAATAGAGCTATGGAGCTGACAATCATACTATCTTAACATATATATTAGTTCATTACTATCAGAATTTATATTCTTTATAAATTATAGCTTTGAACAACTATTAAAAAACTTTATTTTAAATCTACTTGTTTTCAAATGTGCATTTCCTCCTCTCTTTTGAGCTAACTGGCCTATGCAACGATTTGCTCTGAAATCCCTTATTCATAAATTCTGCATTTTGTCAATCCACGTCGTTTACGTAAAATTTCCGCCAGGTTGAATATTAAGTTTAAGAACGAATCGATTGTCTTCTACTTAACTTTTAATAATTTGTTTTACTAATTCTCAGAGTAAACCCCAGGGGGGGGGACTCCTCGTAATTGAGGATTAGATGCTTCCGGAATGGTAGTTGGATCTCGTCAACCCGGTGGATGCAATAATAGATAGGGGTTTGACCCTCCCATCGATGACGGGGTGTACTCCTTAAGGGAAGGGTTGTACCGGTGATGATCGTTAGGACTCAACCACAGTTGCCGCCAGTGTTGCTGTAGCGGCCGTCCAGTCATTCAGTATTTACGTGGTTAATCCGTGTGCCTTAGTGGGTGGTCGGAGGTCAGTAGTATGACTTACTAACTCACAGATCCCCCGGGTGACATTTTGTAATTGAAAACGGGTAGCTTCTGTCGAGAAAATTGGTTCTCCCCACCCCCGTGGTTGCACGAAAAGGTGGGGGATCTGGGCCCTACCATCGATGAAGGGACTTAATTCCGTAGGGAAGGGTAAGGGTTGTACAGTGCTGGTGATGGCCCTTGGGACTCAACCACGGTACCTGCCAACGTTTCTGTCTGGTCTTTCAGTATTATGTATTCGTCGGACAAGTCAGGAGCCAGTCTATGATTTATCAACTCTGAGATTTGTGAGTATTGATACAAAAATCGATCTCTTAATTTATAGTAAAACGAGTAATAATGAATTTTTAAGTAATTTGTTTCTATCATAAAGCTAGAGAAGAAAAATATTACAATAGTACCAAATGGTCATGTTTAAAATGTCACATGTGCAGCATAGATTTACTTTTGGAATATATAAACCGCAACATATGAGTGGTAAAAGGAATGTGACAATGCACAATCTAATGTAAAATCATATGTGATATCGCGTCTATAATTTGACTGTCACATTATGTGAAACTCAGTTTATTCATCACTGTCAGCAAGAAAGTTTTTAGTAAAACATTATGCTCTTATATAATTCGGAAAACAAATTTTATATTACTATAAAATTACAAAAGACAAACAATGTATTTTTATACAAAAATTTTTTTGTTCAACTTATAAAAAAATTAGCTTTTTGGTTCCAATAATTTCGGTATCTTATTATCCCGATGCCATTTTCTTCTTCTGTTAGGTTCGCGAAAACTCTATTGGAAAACCAGATCTTACCAGTGAAATTCTATAGTGCTGCCATCTTTTGGTAAAAATTTATATTACTATTATAAAGATACATTGATAATTCCAAAGTATATTACTTTAGATTTAGATTTCAGATAATATAAATCACTTTAACTAAAGCAATACAACAATCACATGAATTTTTTTTTCATATCACTGTGAAACAAAACAAACTTTTTCGCTTTTAAATATGCAATCAATTAAAATGTTTATTTACATCAATTAGAAGTGTGATAGCTCAAATTAAGCAAGGAATCTATTTAGATCTGAAAAAGATTTTTGCAGTTGTAATGCATGGATAGAAATTAAATAAAAATTCAAGTTATTCAATCAAATAAAAATAAAATGACAAAAAGTAATAAAAATAAAATATAATTCAATCAAATAAAAATAAAATGACAATAATAAATTCAATGAAAATAATGCTTCTGATACTTACTTTTATAAGTGTACAGAAGAGTATAATATTTTATTGTTTCTACATTTCAGTCTTTAATTCAAAATGCATTATTAAAAACAATAGGGGTGTTTGTCACTCTTTTAACGATATTGTCACAGATAATAATAAATTCAGATATGATTATAATTTTAGTAATTAACGAAAATTGCAACTAAAAATCTTCTGCAGATTTGTAGAATGCTTAAAATGGTAAAATTAAAATTATTATTTGTAGCACACTTTAGATGTAATTATAAAGCAACATCAAAATTTTTGCTTTTTTACAATGCTTTCTTTTGCTTCCTTCTCAGTCAATAATGTTCAATAATTCTCAAATCAAAAATAATTACTAAAGTCTGTTTAAGCAAATAACGATTGATTAACAGTAAAAAGTCAGACATGATACAGGCTTAGAAAAAAAAGTTGAACTTCATAAAATTAAAGGTAAAACATCAATTATGATTTAAATAATAATTGAATAATTTTTCAAAGGATCAGGTATGAATAATAGAAAATAATAATTCATACTAAAACATTTAAACGATTACGTAGATTAATAATTAAAGAAGCTACGATAGAAAATTGATTTTCTCAAATTCATTTAAAGTTTAAATAAATTTTCCATTCTAAAATTTGCTGTATATTTTAACAGACGATTCAAGCCAGTTAACATTCCCTTAATTTGTTTATTCTTTGCCTGGTTTGAAAATGTGTCTTTCATTTGTTGTAAATTTCTCTAATAATATATTGCCTTTTTATTAATAAATATATTCACTAAAAAAATAAAATAAACTTTGCAGAATTCAGCTTCAAATGATTTCCTTTTCCGAATTTGTGCAATAGAGAGAGAAGCTTCTTCGGAATATGACATATAACAATGAAGAAAAATAAGAGTGAAAGTAATAACAGAATATGATTTGCACGCCCCTTTATTTATTTTTACTGCTTTAATATTTAACAATTATCCCAAAGGATCAGGTATGAATAATAGAAAATAATATGAGTCATGAAAATTTTCGTGGCAATAATTTACTACGTAAATTATACTAATTAATAATTATAATGATTTGTTTCTAAATGTATTAACTGTATTAAAACTTTTCTTTGCATTGTCAGTTACTAAATATAATAAAAGCTGAGCTCTCTTTCAGCAAAATAAATTAATAAAAGCTTATCTTCGATCAATCATATAGGTATAATGCTTAAACGTTCTTGCTATACCTAATATCGAAAAAGAAATGAGATAAATCGTAATTTTTCTGGAGTAATTAATAGCAAAAACAAAATCACGCATTAAATAAATATGCAAATGCGCGTTTATTATTATCATTTTACTTTGCAAAAAATTTAAGGGCCCTAAACGGTTTCTTGCACCCTGGCCCTTTCATATAGAAGTCCGGCTTTGCTGAAAATTATGCAAATCTGAAGATCTCCGAATTCGAATTGTATGAAAGAAGTAATTACTATCATGGTTTTCCTAAAACGATAATTGCACCACATCTATTAAATGGAACATTTAGAATTGGAATCAAGGCCTCCAAAATCAATATTAAGGAAATAATTTTTTAGCATGTAACATCTAGTACTTGTCAAAATTATAAGTTCTTTTTATTATATCCTGTGGTTATGAACAAGCGATCACCAATGTAGATTCGATGGACATCGCTTATGGGCGGTTCCAGACGATTAGTCCTCGTTTCATATTCAAATGACCGTAATTTGGATAATGAAGCCATTTCATTTGAATAACTATTTCTCTCTTGCGTTTGAAAAATCATTAACTATTACGACTAGATAAACTAGTTTTTTCTCCTTTAAATAGAAATAAGTATGATATTTTATCGAAACGACGAAATAGGCCATGAACATAATATATTGCTAAATTTAAAACTGAAACATTTTATGAGTAAGAAATAAAAACTAAGAAATCTTAATGATAGAAAATTAATTAAACCTGTAGCTATAAAAAGACATAGAATTTTAAATCAGTTGTTTCTTGCTTAACTATCTATAATTGCTGAAATTAATGATCCCTCTTTAAAGAAGTAGTAATTATCGTATCGATTTGAATGAATTATTCTAGAGGAAGGAATGTGTTGTCGTGCTCTTATTTTGTTTTCAAAATAACGAATTTCAATGTAAGGTTATATCATTTTATGTTTCCATCTGTTTAAATGTAATCATAAATCATTTATTTAATTCATCTATTTTATTTCATGCCGGGTATTACATTCGGACAGTTATAAGACAGCAAATTGACTCCCGTGCATAGAAAGAGACTAATTTATATTTGCCACAATTTCATAAGATAGTTTCAATCATTCTATGCTTGGCCGTTTTGGCGCAGCTGAATTTCTCTTTTTCACTGCATATTAAATTAAAATGATGGATATTTACACAAAGAAACATGGAAAATTAAATTTAAAAAAATTTAAATGTCAGTATACCTAAATTTGAAAATTTGTAGAACAAAAATGACCACACACACAAAAAAAAAAAGAAGAAAAATACAATCTCGCACCAGAAAGAACAAAGAGCAAAAGATATCTGGATTAATATATAGTAAGAAATGAATTTTTTTCACGCCAAAAAACCACCAAATTCTACAAACGCAAGCTCAGGAAGAAAAAAATACAATACAACGGGCTATAGTTGCCCCATCGGGACAATTACTTGTCATCGACCGAACTGCGTTTTTCAATCTTTCTGCGCATGCGCAGCCTACTTACCGTCTTATAACTGGCTGAGTGTAAACCCGGCATTACTTTATTTATTTTTTCTGTAATCAGTTTTTATTCGTTAAGGGATATTTGTGTCGATTGATTTTATTTAAAATTGATTTACATGTGATCAAATTAATTACAAATTTTTATACCAGGTAAATTGTTGAAAACGATTTATTTATTATCCTCAACAAAAATTGATTAATTTCTTGAAAACGAAATGTATCTATTGATTTATTTTAGGTAAGTTTATTAAGCAAAAAATGACATTAAGAATTAAATTCGAAATTTTGATCTTTGTTGAAGCATGTCCTGAAAGAAAGAAAATGATTTTTAGCTCTCTACATTTGCTCGTTTCAGATTGTCTTATAGAAGGAAAATCTCTTTATTTTAAATTCTAAAATTGAAATAGCGTGATGTATTTAATTAATTGTCTCGAGAAGGAAGAAGATTTGATTAAATTATCTAAAAGAAGAAGTAAAATTTACAAAGGAATATGAGTACTTATATATTTACTCTGATAAATTTTATGCAGAAGTGAATAATTTTTTCTATAGTTTCTCAAAATATTGAGAACATACCTTACTTTTATTTGATAAATCAGACTTTCAATATAAAAAATACATTACCGAGAAGTTCAAACATGTTTTTATTTTTACACATAACAAATGGTTTAATTTGAAATAAAAATAAAGAAAAATCAAAGAAAAACTTCTAAGTTGAAAATTTTCAGAAGCATTTTAAGTACTCAGAATTTTACCTCAAAAAACTGAGAAGAAATTTTTGCAATATCTTGTATCGAAACAAAGTGTCACTATTAAGTTGAGTGCCTTTTTTATCTTTATAATGACATCTAAACGTCATTGTACTAATTTGACCAATTTTTTGGGGATATCTTAAGATATTTTACCCCGTTCTTCTTGCAGTACTTGTTTTCAAGAGAGTTTGTTTCTAATTTTGTGTTTTTGAACCATTTTTTCGAGTATGACCCATGAATATTTAGCGACACTGATGTCGAGTTACTGTGGTAGTGTGTGTAACTGCTGTTCACAACGAAAACGCCACTACATTTTGACTGTACGAGCATTCTGTTAGGGGTTATTGTCCTACTGGAAAATGAAATTTCGATCCAAACACAAAATTTTAGCACTTTCCTTTAGATTGTTGCTATACATATGCAAATAAACCGTAGGAGTTATAATGCCGTCTATAAAAATTAAATTTCCAACAACGGATGATGTCATGCAACCTCAAATCTTGATGGAGTCCCCACCATGTAGGACGTAAATGTTTTTAATCCAAATCAATATTAGGCTTTTTTCCATACCGTACGAAGGTTGTCACTGCAAAAATTATTGAGTTTTCTTTCATTACTAAATATAACTTTCTTTCAAAAGTGAATGATTTTCAATGATAAGTTTTTGTAAACTTCAAATGATTTATCTGAATATGCAAGCTGGTGAACGGTTTCTTTCTAACAATGCGGCTTTTATATCCTGCTTATCTAATGGCATTTAGCACACTTTCAGCACTTACATTTTTGCCTATGATTTGAGAAGCTTCAGCAGCAAGTTGGATGAACCGTATGGTCGCAGCAATCTAAAGGAAAGTGTTAAAAATTTGGGTTTAAATGGAAATTCCATTTTCTAGCAGGGCAACGACCTCAAACAGAATGTACATAACGTCAAAATATAATGTCTTTTTCATTGTAAATAGCAGTTACACAGACCAACACAGCACCCCGACATCAATGCCATTGAATATTACCATACATTGTGGGCCATACTCGAAAAAGTGGTTCAAAAACATAAACTTAGAAACAAAACCCATTTAAAACAAGTGTTGCAAGAAAAAATGGGGTGAAATATTTTCAGATACCACCAAAAATTAGTCGAATTGGTACAAAGACGTTATAAGAATCAAAAGACATGCAGCTTAATAGTGACAATTTGCTCTATGCGAGATATTGCAAAAATTTCGTTGGTGTACTCCTAATTTTTTAGCCAAAAATCTGAACCTGTTAATAACTTCCAGACACGAGTGTACACTTTTGTTATGTGGCGATTATGTTACACGGCTACAGACCCAATGGTCCCGAAATCGAACCGGTTGAAACTTTTTTCTATCAGTTTTACGCAGCAATTATTGTTTGAAAAGAGATTCTAAAACCATTCGCGATTTTGCATATACGTTAGGATGGGTTTAATTCGTCAAAATAGAGGTGAAAGGAAAGATGAAAGGAGGAGATGTTTACATTCAACAAAAACTGCTATTATTCTTAGAAATGACATGATATTTACATGCACGTTAAAAAAAATGAGCAAAAAATATCTAACAGGGTGAAAATCAAGGTCAAAGAATGACGAAGAATTCCGGTAATGCTCTCATCTTTCCGCGTCTCTCCCCTTAATGAGATAGAATCGTCGAAAAGTAGTCGTCTTAGAATGCTGAAACGAAGAGTAACGAATAGGCTTAAGTGATAACAATACGAATGTATATGAAAACATATGAATTTCCATCGAGTCAATATGGTAGTAAAATAAGAATTAAAAAAAGACTACAGAAAAAAGCAAATGAAAACAAATCAATAGAATAAAGGCAAGCTTTTATGGATGACAGATTAAATAAAACCCAAATGAACCGAATTCCTACATCGTTGAATTCGACGGCAGGAAACTTATTTTCGACTTCAGTTTCTGCACTTTACTTACATGATGATCGAATTTCGATACTTTCTGAAGCTGTTACATCCATGTAACCTCAATTTGCATATCACCTACCTATCGATTCATTTTCTGCCTTCTTTCTTTTCTTCCATTTTTATTAATATTTTTATTTCCATTTTTCATGAAACTCTAGATGGGAACAGCTTTAATATGCAGCCATTTTGACCAAAAGAATAATTCATCGCCAAATTTTAGTGAAATAGCCGAATGTAGCAAGAAAGGCAGTTATAGGATAACAACAAAAGCACCACCGAAAAATGGCCAACCTCGCAAGGAGCCCAATACCTTTATATTATGACTTAGCCCTCTAGAAGGAAAAAAAAAATAAATTTAAAGAAAAAAGACTAAAAAAAGCTTTAAAATAATTTTCAGGAGTTCTACAACCCTGAAGCCTTAATGAACAAGTCGCAACTGTTACATGATAATAATTCCATTTTAATGGCTGTGATTATCGCAGATGAGACCCAGATTTAAAAAAAATAGAAACATTTACTTAAAGAGTTATTTTTAAAGCTTTGTGCTTATTCATCGATTTGCAAGTCTCCAACAAAACGTACGTTTGATTTGCACGCATTTTTAAGTAATAAGAGATGGAAAAAAGTTATTTATCATATAAAGTATGACAAATGATATTTTATTATTATTATTTTCGGCTTCATCCAATACATATGTTTATGCACACAAAGGACTGTGTATACAATACATTTTGCAATCTAGTTTTGATTGGCGGAATCTTTTCAATACCTGAATTGAAATTTTCAAAAATGTAAGAGAGTCCCTACTTAATTTATACTATTATATGTATTAATATAAAATTAAATCCACAATTACTGCATAATATTTTAAGGAAATGAGACAGAGCTATAGATTTAAAGTAACAAAAATAAATAAAAAATAAATGCTACATTTCTGTCAATACTGAAATAATAGCTCTTTGAGTAAGAATATATTACAGCAGTGTTATGAAAATCTCTTCTATGTACACCTAAATAAAACTCTCAAAAGGATAAATTTTTATCCAAATTTTCCTCAAATGTTACCAACATTTCTGAAGAAACAACCCACGAAGTTATTTTTGGTTTGCACAATGTATGACAAGTTATTATTATAAATATCTAGGTAACTGGGGTGATCTGATTGATCAATCGTATAAATCGTATAAACAGAAACTCAAGATTATTAACGGCTGATACAAGCCAAGGTCCAATCTTTCCCATAGAATGGGATTTCATCATTGGAGTGGTAATGTCATGGCATGACATCATCGCAATATCTATCAGAAAAGTGAAGATCTACTTACGTATACAGCAACGAATTCATAGTGAATTAGATAAATGGTCATCTGGCGACTAACATGAGAATCATAATATCTTAATTTAGCAGTCGATTTGGTATTATTATTGAAGAGAAATAAATGTAGTATCCCAAGAAGTCATACATGAAAGTTATATGTCAGATGGCATTCAATCCCGCTCTTGCAACTGGTACAATATATGAGAATGCAAAGAATTGTGAGCAATACATGACAAAATTAATTTGTTTTAACTATGATAATTTAAAAGCAAAGAGCATTTACGTCATATGTCCAATACAAGTAAACTATTTTCATGAAATCAATTTATTTCAGAAGAAAAAAGATGAAATCTCGGAGAAATAAAATTTCACCACCAAATTCGCTTACTTACCTTGTAAAAAGTTTGTACATTTGCATGGGTGGCGTGTGCTACAGCTTAAAATTATTATTGAAAAATTCATCTGTGTACGTTTGTACCAGTGTCGTTAAATCTTTATTCAAACGAGCGTGGTTTCTGGTTCTTGTGATAAGCCTCATAATGTCCTCGTTCAAAATATGGAAATTTTGTCAGTTATATTGACAGTATCCTATAGTAGTCAGCCTTCAAATAAGTGAAATGAAAAGACTGAAATTTCCGGCCGTAACTATGTGTAATTTAAATCGCCAAATGAAGGATTTCAATGTAAAGGAAGATACCGACGCATTCACTGGAGAACCTCTCTTGATCTCTGAAAGGAGGAATCTGTACTACTGCCAAAACGGCACAATAAAAAATGATAAAACGAGTCAAGAGAAAATAAACTATTTAAGGAAATACTATGCAATGGACGAGAAAGCAAGAAGCATCTATGGAATGAACCCTTTGGAGTTTATGGAGAGTTGCACTTTCGATGGCAAATTTTGTTCACTTGCACAATTAATTTTTTTACTGATTTCCGATTCGGGAATTGTATAACTTTTAATCAGAAGAAACACAACATGGAACCTTTGCGAACTTCTGAAATTGGACCAAGAAGTGGTTTGGATGTTTATTTAAATCTGTTTAAATTTTATTACCAAGACATACAACATACTTTGGGAATCAAACTAATAATTCATGATCCTACAGAAGTTCCAAGCACAGAAGACGATGGAGTGTTTGTTGGTCCCGATTTTGAAGTGTTGGAAGCTTTGAAACAAACTATTAATATTCGTTTACCAAAACCGTATCAGGACCACTGTGTAACTTACGATTCGAAAACAAAGGGTTTTGCGAAAAACAAAAAGGAATGTATTCGAGCTTGCATACAGGCAAAAAGTTACGAAACTTACGGTTGTGTCGACCAGTCTTTGGGAGTTATGAGCCACCTGAAGCAATGGGATTTCAGGAATGTCTCGGAATCTTGCTGTTTAGATGATGTTTTGGACGATAAGTCTCGGCGTGGAACAGTTTGCAGTTGCCCTTTACCTTGCTTCTCTGTAACTTATAGCGAAAAAATATTAAAGTCTTTGATGCTATTTCGTGAATCCTGGAACCCGAATCGCGGCTCCTTAAAAGATAATTACATTAAATTAAATGCGTTTTATTCAACTTTGGAACGACAGATATATCAACAACATCCGAAGTTGAAAGAATCGGAACTGCTAAGCTACATAGGAAATGAATTTGCATTATGGCTAGGAATGTCTTCGATGGTCCTTTGTGAAATTTTTGAAAAATTAATTACACTTTCTAACTTTTTAATACATCGTTTGATTATAGTTTTGCAAAAGTGAAGGGATAAAATATTTGTTTTGTAGTGCTTTTATATTGAACAAAATATAATATTAATAAATTTAATTAAGTGTGTGTAATGAGATGATCACTTTGAACTTTAGTATGGCTACATGGAGCTTTACAGATAGGTTGTCTGTTATTTTGCTTCAAGGATTATTGCAAAGGGGGTCCCAGAATTAATGCAAGATTTGAATTCGCCATCATTCCTGCAGTAAACTATTGCAATTCTATAAAAACCCATTTGATAGTTGATAGTTTAGGGTTAGTAAAAATGGAGCGGTACAAAATAGAAAACCATGTTTTCCTTGTTGAAAATTATTTCAAAAATAATAAAAGTCTTGCGGCTACAGTTCGAAAATTTGAAAATTGGCCCTTTAGATCGTGTGATTTGTCACCATTGGATTTCTTTTTATGTGGTTATTTGAAGTTAAAGGTCTATGCCAACAAGTATGCGTGTATTGAAAGAGGAAATTCCGAACTGCATTAACGGAACTCAGCCACATTTATGCAAAATAGTCATGGATAATTTTGGTAAAGGAGTCCGCATGTGCCAGCAAAGCCGCAAAGATCATTTGTTCTATGTGTTATTCTATACATACTCCTGTCTCTTAAACGCTGATAAATTTATTAATGGTTAATAAACAGTTTGAGCTTCGAACATATATATAATACTTCTTATGTTAACCTCTAATACAATGTATTTTAACTTAAAACAAAATTTTCTGCTTACGTACAGTCTTATTTATTATCAAAATATTCATTAATACGGATAAAAAGAATCTATACACAATTATTTTATGTATAAATACTTGTTCTATAAACTCAGAAAAAAATGTAAAATCCAAACGAAAATTATTTACTTTATAAACTATTGTCTATATTTCACATTTACGAATCTAAATTTGAGATCAAAAGTGAAATCAATTAAGACTTATATGTTGTTCAATGCAATAAGTTAAGTGTCAAAATACATTTATATATACATAAATAAAACCATTGTGACTGACCTTCAGTTGCTATAAACATAATTTTTCGGTGAATATATCACTAGATTCAATGGAACAACAACAAAAAAAAAAAAAAAAAAATGCAAAATAAAGTTATCTACTTTCTCATTATATTATGAATTGACTTTTTTATATTAAATTTATCTAAATGAAAGGGCAAATCTATTTAGGTAATTTCTAGAAAACTGTTCTAATTTAAACACTCTCTTGCGTTGCTTAAGAAAACATATTCTGATTTTACTTTAAAATGTTACAAAAACAGAATACATTTTTGATAAAGTACATTGCATCAAGACATTTTAATTAACATGTAAATCAATAATAAATTTCATGCATGCCTGCCTCACGAGCACTTTCACATGGAAAGCTCTTATAATTAAAGGCAAAATATTTTTTCTGTCCGTCAATAAAAGATTTCTCCAAAAATAAACTATTCAAATGCTAGTATTTTTTCATTTTTTTTACAAAGGTCAATTAAAGTCTCCACCCAAATGCTGGGCCTTCCCTCTGGGTGGTGCGGTGGGTGCTAATCACCCGGCCCCGAGACAGAGGGTTCCCCAACTGCAATTAAGAATTAAAATAGCGTTCTGAAAAATCATAATGTTACGCATACTAAAAGACTACAGCTTTTTACCATATAACTGACTGAGCATTGACAGACACTTTTATTAGACAACGATCGCAGTGACACCCCCAAAAAGGCAAAAAAAGTCCATTTGTGAATAAGGAAATCCTCTTCAACATGCTAAGACAGAGTAGCTTGACAGGCGAACAGAATACGAAGATGAGGTTGGGCTCAAATGGAGTAAATCAGCGGCTATCTACTTTTATCTATATTTAATGTAATATATTTTGTGCCTGCATCTGTATATTTTTGCTTATATTAAATTATTCAAATAAAAAGAAAAATAATGATAAATGAAACGGTCAACTGCTTGCAATACACATTGCATTACTTCTTCACCCACTTCAACCAGAATGAAAAGAATTAAGGTATAAGTTTAAATGGAGTAGTAGACTGATTGGGAAATATGCGTTGACAGTATATATTATAGTCAGGTGCAAGTGTGCAAAATATTATTAATACAAGGTAAGTAGATTTACGATTATTTATCTCGTCTACTAGATAATAGCATATTGTATAGCATATAGCAATTTGATAATCATTCTATAAGTCTCTTATTATTGTTAGATATATGCCAAGGAAATATCCCTCTGGTGGTCAAAAAAGAAAATTACAAAAACAGAAAAAAGTAGAAAAGCTAAATTTCAAGAAGTCACAAGTAGATCTATTTTCTTTACTACGAAGTAATTCTGGCAATTCAAACTTCAACTGGGGAAGAAAATTTTGCGTAACTACATAATCTTGCAATGAAAATATTGAAACGATGAAATTTGTGGCACCATGTGTTTATGCAAATATGATCGAATCAGAAAATAATTTCGAAAATGGCAATAACAAATATGATCGAATCAGAAAATAATTTTGAAAATGACAATAACAAATGTAATCATGGGAGTAAAAAATAATCCTGGTTAATGGCCAAGTACTATAACTGATAGATTTAGAATGTTTGTGTTAAAATTTGACCTGTACAACATAAAGGAATTTTTGCAAAAAAATATTGAAGATACATCATTTTCATTACATTCTACTATTACAAAATACAAATGGTAAAACTCAACTTTGCAACTTTTTAATTTATTCAAAAACGCAAGGCCTCCGTATTTTGTTTTTGTTGTATACATTTTTTCCCAAAAGAACAGGAAATGATACACGGTTTATAGGTGACTATAATAATTGGAGAAAGCTGCAAACTGTAATCTAAGATCATGGCCATTCCAGCTGTCATTTTAATTTATTTGTTGTTTGGAAATAGTTACTATAATGACTAAATTTATGTTCGACTATTGATAAAACAAATCCAAATTAATATTAGTAAGGAAAAGTTGCGATTTTAATTACAATTTTAAAGAATTGTAGAAAATTTGGTTGAGGAAATTAGATTTAATTTTTAATTCTGTAACGGATACAGGTATTGTACAGATAGGAGACAGATTAAAAAAAAAAAAAATTCAAATTTATCACTGACACAAAAACTTAAAAAAAAAAAACATAAATTAGAAAATTGCTCCCCAAACTTTGTAACTTTTTATAATAACGAAATGAAAATCTAAACCAAATGATTATTTTGCAATGGTATTTGATTTTGAATAAGAGGGATGTAGATAACGTTCCACACATATTGTAATTTATACTTGTAACTTATTAACAATTATAATGGTTTATTTCTAAATGTATTAGCTGTGTTAAAATTTTTCTTAACATTGCCAGTTTCTATTATAAATGCTGGATCCTCTTTCAGCAAATTAAAATTAAGAAATAATTATTATCGGTCAAGCACATGGGATGATATGGGCAAATGATAGGTCATGCATATGGGCACTCTTGCTACACTATCGAAAAGGAAAAAATTTGTAATTTTTTTTTGCAGTAAATAATAGCAAAAACAAAATTACATATTAAATAAAAAATAAATATGAAATAGTAATAAATGCTAGTTTTTACTTTTTTTATTTTGCAAAAAATTTAGACCGCGGAAGAGTTTCTTGCACCCGGGACTCTTCATAGAGAAGGCCGGTTCTTCCCAAATGTTGCTCAAATTCTATATTCTGTACAATGCTAACACACACACACACACACACACACACACACACACACACAC
>JAPMOQ010015521.1:0-48710 GCA_026543055.1 Argiope trifasciata | reverse complement strand
CACACACACACACACGAACGCACACACGCACGCACACACGCACGCGCGCACGCACGCACACATACACACATACATACATCTATCTATATGATGATAGTTTTAAATTATTTATTAATACTCGTCTCAAACAATTTTTTCAATTACAAATCAAAAAATGAAGCAATAATCACGAAAAAAAGCAATAGGCATTTGGATTCATAATATAAGCTTAGTAAAACAAAAAATATACATAATAATTTTTGCTAAATTTATGTAGAAAAAAAAACAGGACTTCCTAAAATTATATGATTTTTCGGATATTTTGTATTTAAATTCACATTTTGGATTCATTGCTTTGAATTAACTTGAAAATCCTATCAGGCCTATTTTGAACGAGAGTTTAGAGAGTGCTGAGAGAGAACAAACTCTGCTCGGTTTGCTGTCGAATACTCGAGAACCGACCACCATAGGCATAAACATCTCATGCAACTACTTCCCAAATGTTTTCCATGGGATTTAGGTCTGGGCTAATGCTGGCCCCTCTGTAACAGATTGGCTTTTTGCTAAATTTTTATTGAATGGGTGGACGGAATTTTCGTATTGCCCTGTTGGAATTTCTAGTTTTCCCCTCTTAAGATGTTTCAAGTTGAAAGTAGATTGCTTTCGAGAACATTTTGATAATACCCAGAGCACTCCTAATCATTAAAAAAAAAAACACCCAATATCCTTTGTTCCGTTGAAACAGAGTGTTCTCCTCACAATGAGGGAATCCTCTCCTTGTGCCCAATTAAAGAATTCGCCAGTTTCTTATCATAGATCATGCTCAGCCATCAGCGCCGTCTATTAATTTTTTTAATGATTTTTTTCATCATTTTCATCATTATTTAACCTTTTATTCGTCAGAAAAAAAATGCAACTATCCAAGAGGATTCAAGAATAGGAAACTGTTTCATCAATTAAAACTAGATGGAAACTTTTATCGATTATTAAAGTTTTTGCAGTTCTTTGATAGGTTAACTATTAAACGTAACGGATGTGTTGTTTTTTTCAGTTTGATGTTTCAATAGAAACGGAGTTAATTTATTATATCATATAAAATTTGTCAAACAGCATCTCAATTTTACTTTATAATCCAGATTGATATCCGTTTAAATTTATAATCCAGATTGATATCCGTTTAAATTTATAATCCAGATTGAGTGATAAAAGATCCGTCACCAAATTTTTTCAGATGCAAGTGCATGGTTTTAATATAAATAATTTTCACATTTCATTTTTATTATTCATTTAGCTGAAAGCAGTAAGAAATAATAGAATAGAATTATCATATGGATCAATAAAATATTTATTTTTCGTTATTAAAGTATCTATATTCTTTATATATTGGAATAATATATGATATCTTTCCTTGACATACGATTTATTTCAACATATAATTTTTTTTCATAATTTTAAATTTTTTTCCCAAATTTTATCGAGCTTTTCTGTCAGTTCTAAACGAGAGTGCGCAGACTGACGTTTAGAAATCGATTGGTCTCCGAAGACTAGTGGTATTTCGCGCCTAATCGCCAATGTTTTGATTTAACTCGTTAGACGCAGTAAAGTGTTATTGTGAATATCTTTTCTTTGTAAATTTTAATACAATTTTTTAAACATGCCTCGGGAAATGATAACACTCCAGATTGGCCAGTGTGGGAATCAAAGTAAGAAAATATTTTGATGCTATTTTAATGTCAATATGTAACGTTTATTTAACGGTATATCTATTTCCGTTGAAAGTGGCATAATTTATTTTTTTTACGGCAAATACGGAAACTTTTTTATTTTACTACTAATAATTTTGTATGCTATAATATTAATAATTTTCACATGGTTTATAATTGAAATTGAATATTCTTGCAATCCCAATTAATTTCAAAACTGGTAACTACGAACTCCAGTGTTTGTTATATATAGAATGCTTAGTTTTATCTTACTTAAGGTTATTCTTTTCACATCATGTTAAATGAATATTAATTTTGGAATTTTATCACAAAGATTTGAATCTGAAAGAGTTAATTCTTTTTTATTAAATGAAAATTTTGTATCTTTGATTTTTTTTGCTTGTTTATATATATGCATATATATGTAAATGTAAATTTATGAATATTAATTTGACTTTTATTTTGTTTCTTCTAATTTCGTTCTGTTTTTGCTGAAACAGCATTATTGATATAAGTTGAATGATTTTTGTGCCAATTGCCATAATTTTCTAATTTATTTATATCATTTTTATGTTTCTTTTGTTCCAGTTCACATTTAAGTATTTCACATTTTATGTGATTTACACATGAACATTTCATTGAACAAGATAAACATTTTGTGAAAATCATTAATTAAAAACTGTTTACCCAAAAGACTGTCTTGTTATGCTATTATGATGCCAATGTTGGGTAATGCTTTTAATTTTTAAAAAAATCAGTTAAATTTTTAACTTACATGGGAAGTTTTTGACATGTTCATTTTTTAAATGTTAGATGTATTTTTTATGATTTTATGTTCAAATTCATCTGTCTTTTTACAATGATCATAATGAAATAGAAGTGCTTTAATATGTAATAATGTTATTGTGAAAGAATATCTTGATTAATTATTTACAAATTATTTTTATACTATGTTTAGTATTAACAATTTATTAATTTTTTTACATATATTTTAAAATTTTTAAAATTTTATAGTGAAAGTGTACATTTCCTTTAAAGTTTTAAAAAGAATATTTTTATAGTATTTGAAGAAAAAAAATCCTTTTTCAAATAGCAAGACAGTTTTAATATTGGGAAAAGAACATATTTAAAAAAATATTCTTATAGTATAAGGTTGTCAGAAATGGGATACATTTCACAAAAATCTTTTTACTTCTCTAATTTAAGCTTTACAAAGTGCAGTTAATAAAAAATTTTCATTAATTTATTTAAAAAAACCCACAAAAACAACAAAATGCAATAAAATAACTTTCATTTGCATGGTTAAAAAATTTAACATTTTTGTCCCACACCTCCCTTACTTGAGAGAGAAACATGATAAGGTGTGAGAAAGTTAAAATTAATGAATATTGTATTTTAATGTCATTCTCATTCAATTATTTATGGTTTTGGAGATGCTAAACAAGAGCTGATTTTGAAATCTCTATTGGTGTTGCTGGATCTTGCAAACTTTTATTTTCTTTTGCATATGTAGTTACTTAATATATATATTTCTTTTTCTGGATGTTGTATTATCCTTATTTGTGATATTTTGTGAAAGAAAAGGACAAAACTGATAATCCTTTTTTATTTAGAATAACAAAAATTTTAATAAATAGCTTTCATAAATGAGCTACATTTAAAAAAAAAAGAACTCAATATTTATTATATTATTATTTACTTTTATTATGTTTACAACAGAATTTCCCTTGATTGAAAATAAGTGGTAAATGGAATTTTAGGGTAGAAAATACTTTAAAAAAATTAATATAATGCAAAATGAGTTACAGTATGTTCATTAATTGACTTTGATTATATTTTAAAGTGAATAATTTTTACTGCTAAATATGACTTAAAAATTAATTTTATTGTGTACTAATTTAATAAAAATGAATTGTAGGATTTCTGTGTGCCAAGCTGTTATCTCTACTTTTCTAAGTAGAGTTGACAGCTAGTAATAAACCGTAAGTACTTATGGGTCATTCTACAGAAAACGCAGGTTTTGAAGTTAGATTTCACACACACAAAAAATTCTTCATTTAAAAAAAAAAATCATTTATATTGCTCTTTTCATACCCCTTTCTACTCCCATATAGTTGGCCACATTCTTTTTGGTTATTTTTGACCTTTTTTCTAGTAATTAAAATTTTAGACATGAACAGAGGATACACACATGTAACAGAGAATACACTTTATAAAAAACCCATATAATTTAAATTTTTTGTAACTGTGTACATCATAATTTTTTGCAGATTAAAGTAACTACAACAATTGCCCATGAAAAATGCTTTATTATAAAATATGTTATGTAATACAAATTAAGGAAACAGTTTCTGCAATTATTAGTTTGACCATTTTTTATTTTAGATCATATGTGCTCAAGTTTTCACTAAAGACATATTGTTCTCTTTTATTCATAGTAGGTTGTCCCAAAACTTTAACAACATCACTTAAATATACTCCTGATATATCATCCTTTTCAGGGAAAACAAACGTGCCATTAGAGTGCTCTTCTTTCTCGTTCTGACATTTTAGTAGAAGATGTCTATATTATTTTCATTTACACGCTTTCGCCATCTGGCTCTTTCTTTTTGCTTCATTTCATCATATTTCTGAAGATCTTGTTTAATTCTTTCTCTGTATTTTCTCATTCTTTCTTTTGCGCTCTCAGTCACTTTCCTTTTCTTCCCCATAATTCTAAAGAGAGAAAAAAAAAAACTGTAAAATTCATTAATTAAAGATTTTAGATTCACTTTTATCTTTTAAAAAAAAAAATATTGTTATAATGGATATTTATCAGAAAATATGTAAGAACTTTACAATTTACAACCTTAAAAATAAAGTAATTTGTAAATAAATATTGTTTAAAATAATATTTAAAAAGTTACAAAAATAATAATAGTAAAACTGTATGTTATATTAAGAAAATAGTTTGAACTAATTAAAAATTATATATTAGCCTTAAAATTGATTTAAAAAAAAGTTGTATCCTCCATTATACATTGTGTATCCTCCATTACATTTGTGTTGTAACGGAGGATTCATTCACGGAGGATACAAATTATTATGTTTTGTTTTGTTCATTATCCTGATTTAGGGTTAACACATCATGTTCATTATGAATATACTAAGAAAGTTATTTACTATTAACTAAGAAAGTAATTTTAGTAAATAAACAATTCTTACCTTAATAAAAAACAGGAACAGAGGATACACAAAGTTAAGGACCTATTTGACTTCAAACTGAATATTGCTCAAACTCTTCCAAAGTTGGCTGCTTAGCATCATTGTGAAGAACAGTTATTGCAAATGGCTACTTGTGATTCTAAATATCTATTATGAGTCGACAGTACTGCCATATATAAGAAATTTTTGCACTTAACTACATTCTGAATGGAGGATACAAGGAAGGCTGTGACTGTTACTCAAAGGATAATAAATGCTACATCTTTTATCTTTTTTAATACAAAACTCATTGAAAGTATAAAAAAGCATCTGATGACTAAAATTAATTTATTAAAGTTTTTATATTTTTTTGCTTTCAACAAATAAATGAAAAAGTAAATGGAGGAAAATGTATTGTGACATGTAATGGAGGTATACAAGTATCCCTCCATTCAACGAAAAATGCATATTAAAAAGAATAAAAACATCAAAATTTTTATAAATTGTTTTTAAAAATGTAGTATAACATTTAAAAACTCCTAAAGTGATATTTTAAAGGAATTATTTCTGAAACTAACTACTGCAAACCAGAAATATTGCGTTTTTTGTAGAATGATCCTTATGTAAGTGGAAAGTATGTAAAAATAAATTTCAAAAAAAAAATATTTTTCAACGATTTTGTTTCTTGAATCTAAAGGTTGCTGAATTGTTTAGATTTAGTTTGTTCTAGGGACAGCAATGAAGTTAAAAATGATTTTATTGCATGTGTTATATATATTAGACTATTAAGAATATTAATTTTGTGATTTGTTAAAAAAGGCAAATATCATTAATATTTTATTTAACATTCTTGTATAAACTTTTATATTCACTTTATCAAAGTTAATAAACATAATTTTTATTTACTTTCATTGAAACTGAAAGCTGTGATATTTATATATATAATTTTCTAGTAGTGAATAATGCCATTTTTCTTTTTATAGTTGGCGATGAATTTTGGAAAAAGCTTTGTGCTGAACATGGCATTAATCCCGGTATATATATATATATATATTTGCTTTAAAAATATTTATTTAATTTATTTTTGAAATGTAAGATTTGATATATTAATATATTTTTAATTGTGCCATAGAGGGTATTTTGGAAGATTTTGCTGCAGAAGGAACAGATCGAAAAGATGTTTTCTTTTATCAGGTAATTTTTTTGTCTGTTGTATTATTGCTTGAAAAAAATATAAAAAATTTAAGGAAAGTTTTTTTTTTTTTTTTTACTTGAGTGGCATTTAGTTCATACTTGTAAAGTTTCATATTTCAAGAAAACTGAAACTTTTTAAAAACTATTTATTGTTTTAATCTGATTTTCAAAAAAATTATAGCAAAACCTTTAAAAAAAATTCTGTTTGATTTACTTGAAATATAAAATTAATTTTCCTTGTTTTATTGATTTAAATGAAAGTTCTAATTAATAAGGAATTTAAGTGAAATTTATTATGAATTAATTCTAGAAAAGTAATTGTTCCTAGAATGAAAGTGTTAAAGAAGCAATCTACATGATTGGCGATATTTCATGATTTGGGAATTATTTTGGAGATCTGTAAAATCTTCATAACAATAACTTTTATTCTTAAGATTTCTTAGATTTTAAGCTCAAGCCTTATTTTTATTCAAATCTTGTATTATTTTGTTTTGTTTGAAAAAAAGTCAATTCCTTATTTGTATTGTGACATTTAATTGATTTTTAAACTGTATTATTGTTTAAATAAATTTTATTAAATATAAATAAAGTGCTCTAGATTTTTTTAACCTTAAATTTAGCACAAAATAAGTTGCAATTATAGATAAGCTGTGGGAAGAAAAACAATTTTTCTCAATATTTACAACATGCATTTAAAAATATATTATCCCTTCTCTTCCTTATTTAGAATTTCTCGATATAATAGCTGATTTTATTTAAAAGTTGAAGTAAGAAAATTATTAGAATATCTATTGATCACAAATTTAAGTTATAATTTTGAATATATATTAGGATTTTTCATTTATTAATCAATGTATTTTGATTATTGCATTTATTTTATTTTCTGAAAAATAATTGCTCTTTTAAACAATTGAAGCATTGATTGTAATTTTTAAATATTTTAGGCTGATGATGAACACTATATCCCAAGGGCTGTATTGTTAGATTTGGAACCTCGAGTTATTCATTCCATTATGAAATCTCCATATGCTAAGTTATATAATCCAGAAAATATTTATCTGTCTGAAAGTGGCGGTGGTGCTGGAAATAACTGGGCTGTTGGACACACTCAGGTATGACAATTTAATATTATTATTGGAAAGAGAATATAAGTCTGATATTAGATATTTTATGAACATTCTTTCATCACACTGAATCCATGTTTAATTTTTGTCATGTATGTTGATACTAATTATTTAATTTTAAAAGTATTATAATATTTTTTAGAACTGTTTTAATTTAAAGAAGGTATTAATCTTGATCATATAAGCCTTCGATTGAATTGCAATTTTTATGATTTAGCATTATATACTGTTAAATCTTATTTATTTTTTTATTCCTTTCCCTTTTTTAAAATGAATTTCTATTTATTTGACATATATAAAGATGCTTAATTTTTGTATATGCCAAATAATTAATCTTTAGACTTCATGTAGGCATTTTTTAAAAATGTGTACATTTCAGTGGAAATGCAAGAATGTGTCCCTTTTTCCTATTATTTATTGATCATTTGGGTTGTAAATCTTTGTGACCACAAAAGATGAATATTTACTCTCACTCTGTTATTATATTATTAGTGTTGATCCTTCATACATGAATTTAAAAGGCAGAGATATTCTATTTGACTTACTGGATATTATCTCAGATTCTTAATTTAGTTGATTGTCCCCTCTTTTCATTTAGGTAACGATAAGCAAGTATGTGATAGCACATGTTTTGTGAATTGAAAACATTTGAATTTCATTTTTAAAAATTTTACCTTGTGATTAATCTTTGATGAATATTTAAATCTATGTAATATGCTTTGAGTTCCAATTTATTAAATATTTTTAAAAAATACTATAAGCTTATCATACTATAAGCTTTACTCTGATTACTTATATACATCTTTTCAGGGTGAGAAACTGAATGAAGAAATATTTGATATTATTGACAGAGAAGCAGATGGAAGTGATAGCTTAGAAGGTTTTCTTTTGTGCCATTCTATAGCTGGTGGAACAGGATCAGGAATGGGTTCATATTTATTAGAAAGGATAAATGACAGGTATAATAGTGTGTTACAAATGCTTTAAAAAGTTTTTTTTCTTGAGAAATTATTGGTGATGATTTATAACATAAATTGTTAATTGTCTCTCTTCCTATATTAAATTTGTCATATAATTAGTTGCATGTTCTTTACTTTTTTAAATGTGTGATATTTACTTATAAAATATTCATATATTTATTAAGAAGAGGCTGAAGAAATAAATGTATTATACCAATCATTATATGAAAAGACATATGTTTTTAAGTTAAAAAAAATATAAAGTCTACTTAACAATGCAGTCTTTTAATATAATAATAATATCAAAATGCTTATAGTTATGAATTTGCACACTGATTTTATTTCTTATTATCTTTACTATATTTTTTATACATAAGCTGATCAGAAAAAAAGTATTACAATGCCAATTAAAAGATTATAGATTAATAAATGGATAATATATAAATGAGATACAAAGAAACGCCAAAACAACATTTTTCTGTTTAGTTATCAAACTGATTGAGGCTTTAATGAGACTAGGATTAAATGGATAATCCTATTTCGATAGAATTTATGTCCTTACTTATGTAATCAGTTCATTGTCTGAAAAGAATCTTCTTGTCAACAGTTGTTACTTCATTTATGAGAAAAGGATCGAAAACCAAAATCAGTATCCAACTTTAAATGAAAGTTTGTTTTGAATTTTTACTTGTTGGGCACTATAGGGCCTTACTATGCCATAGGCTTACTATCATGATACTGTTACTCAAGTGCTCATTTTATGCTTCAATTAATTGATGGTGAATTTCACTTGATGTATTATTCCTAATCCATGAGAAGAATTTTATATAAATTTATGATGGCATTGATAAGTATATTTTTAATTTTTCCTCCTATAAGTTATCTGAAATCAATGAATTCTGCCAAAAAACTACATTAGAATAATTCATGCCTTTGTTGTTCCACTAAGGAAGAAAAATTTTGCTCCAGAATAATTTCTTTTGAAATAATTTTCTAGAAATATTTTTGTCCTCCCATATAGCTTTTTGTGTATTAAAATCTACTTGTGAAAAGTGGAAAAACAAAACAACAACCCATGAAATAATGAAAGAAGCCAACAAATGTTTCTTCAACTGTTATTTATACATTTATATGTTATAAATTGAATTGTTTCACTGTTTAAAGATGGCATTTTTCTATCAATTTGCCTTTAGATTAAAAAAAGCATATTAATTGAGTTGTCAGGAATTCTTATGCACCCTACTGTCAAATTACTGTAGCTTGAACTATATAATACTGAACTATAATATAATATGTAAAAATAATACCTCCCCCCTATTTTTTTTTTAGTAAAAAGTTTTAATGTTAAATGTTTTCCCACATTTTTTGTATTGTTTTTATATGTAATATCATGATGCAATTCAAGTTTAAAAATATATATATAATGCTGGGTAAACATTTTTCTGATAAAGTTCACATCTCAAACACATAAAAAGATTAAATGCTTTCCCTTGTTTTCTCATTCTCTTTTTATCTTGTTATTTGTACTGTGATGATGCAACTCAGGTTGTTTTCTTGTTTATCAAAATAATTTGTTCATGAAACTTTTACTTAATAGTGAAGATGAAAACAAAGATATCATTCTGAATGTGTTTAAAGAATGACTTTTGTTTTAGATGAAGTAATGAGATAAAAGTGATTGATGAAAAAATGATTGAATTCAAATAATGATGACTACAATTGATTAATTGGCTATAATGTTATAAAATTATATAAGCATTAAAAACTAAATAGTTTAAATGAGTTGAGATAAATATGCTGTTAAATTTCATAATAAATTTCCATCTGCCTTAAAAATGTCTAAGTGAGATGCAAATTCATAAATATGCATCTCGGTGCATAGTGCCCTACATAATTGTATTTCTTTCTTTCAGTTACTAAATATTTAAAATATGTAGTCAACTTTTATTTATTTATAAAACCCCTACGTTCTTATTTTAAAATCCATGTATTAATCAAAACTTAAATCATAAATTAAAATTGATCAAAGCTATATACTTAAATTCAAGTCCATTGCTATTTTTCTAAAATAGCAAGGTATTTTTAAAAAAAATAACTTTTATTGTAATCTGTGCATTTTTTAATTCTGAATAATCCTTTTGTGTGAATTAAAAAAAATTTATTTTGTATTATTTTAAGGTTTCCAAAGAAATTGATTCAAACATACTCAGTATTTCCAAACCAGGATGAAATCAGTGATGTAGTGGTTCAACCATACAATTCTCTGTTGACTTTGAAACGACTGACACAGAATGCCGATTGTGTTGTTGTCTTGGATAACACTTCTTTGAACAGAATAGCTGTAGATAGATTACACATAACCAACCCAACTTTTGAACAGATTAATGCATTAGTATGTATTGTTTATTTTTTTGTAGCTTGTTTGTATTTAAAATAGTATAAATATGTATGGATTTCCCTGATAATTTATTCTGTATATTATTTGAAAATTGCTTGTCCTATTTGTAAGTACTAACAATAATTATTTTTTTTAAAAAATCAGTGAATAATTTTATTTACAAGTTAAATTTATTCTTTCCAAATTTTCAAATCACAATTTTTTAATTATATTGCATAATTGCATTTAATTATATATTTTGATTTATGTAATGTTTTTTGATCTTCAAATATTATTTGATTAATTTAATATGTCTTATGATTACATAATATATACTTCAAATAAATTCTATTTTTTCTTAATTAAAAAAACATTCAATTTTTATACAATTTAATTTAAGTTGATAAAATTATATATTTGCTTTTATGATAGAAATGCATTTTTAATGGTTTATTCATTGAATTAATTACTGGTGTATGTGACCTATTAATTCACTGTAATGATTCAATATATATAATTTATTCAGTCTTTTAGCTATAACTATTAAGGGAAGATTTTTTTTTGTAGCAATTGCTAGTTTACATTATTTTTTATATTTCAAGTCTGTATTCAACAGACTATATTAAAAGTAGAACCATTTTTAACATCTTTAGTTTACTTTTTAGTAAAAGAATACATATTAAATCTTTTGCCATTTATTGATAACTTAAGTAAGACACAATAATATGTGTATTATATGTACATTCTATAATGAATAATAAATAAACCTTGGAGAAAATTACTGAAAGATTTTTAACTTTGCTTGTTTTCTGATCTGTTTCATATCTTTTGTACAAATTCATATTTTTAAAATTAATTTGAGGATCATAAATCCATACTTTGCAAAAATTTGTAGCAGATTTTTATATAATTTGTATACCAATTTATCTAAAGCATTATTTGCATATTCTGATAATTAATTTTTAATATATTCACTCAAATTTTATGGATGAAGGAATGTGCTATTAGACTGCCGAAATACTGGCTATAATTCTGTAAAGTTCATATTTTTAAAAATAATAATTATAAATAAATATTTAATGAAAGACAATTACAATTGAAAAC
Organism: Argiope trifasciata; assembly: GCA_026543055.1. Classification (NCBI taxonomy): domain Eukaryota; kingdom Metazoa; phylum Arthropoda; class Arachnida; order Araneae; family Araneidae; genus Argiope; species Argiope trifasciata. Next base: position 37,087 of record JAPMOQ010015521.1, on the reverse strand, counting down.
TTAAGGAGAGAGAGAGACATAGCTGTTGCTAAAAATATTTTTTTGCTGTTTTCTTTGAAAAAATTCTAATGCTACATATTTTCAGTTATTTCTTACATTATAAATAGTTTTTGTACAACAAATTGAAGTTGATTCAAATTTACATGGAAAAGTAGTAACTATATACTAGTACAATTTGCAGTTGTAAAACATAAATTCCTGAAAGGATAGTTCTTGATTATACAGTTGTGCCCATTAAGGATTTTTTTTTGTATGAGTGTTATCGAGCATTTAATATATTAAATTGATAAATGATAATTGTTAAGAACTAATTTTTGTGCTTTTTTTAAAGGTATCTACAATTATGTCTGTTAGCACTGCTACTTTGAGATATCCTAGTTACATGAACAATGATTTGATTGGCCTTCTGGCACCTTTAATACCCATGCCACGTTTACATTTCCTCATGACAGGCTATACTCCTCTCACAACAGACCAAGAGGTAAAGTATTGATTTAAGATTAATTTGTTGCCAAATTCCTGTCAAAATTCTAGTTTATTGTTTAGAGTTATATTTAAGGTGTTAAAACTGTTTTTACCTTTTCTCAGGTTGCTAGTGTTCGTAAAACAACAGTTTTGGATGTCATGAGGCGTTTATTACAGCCAAAGAATATGATGGTTTCCAATGCTTATGATCGTAATTCTGGTCATTGTTATATAAGTATTTTAAACATTATTCAAGGTGAAGTGGATCCTACACAGGTAAAGTTGTACTTAAGCATTCAATATGTATTGCAAATGTGTAAATGCTCATAGAAAATCTATGTTTTTGTTTTGTCTTCATGATTTATTTGCAAAATAAGTTTTTACAGAAAACTTTGCATGCATTTGAAATGATTGAAAGATTTGTTTCTAAAAACAAAAGTAACTTACTTTTTCAAATAAAAAAACAAATAAAAAATAATCTGCAAAATGCATTTGGAAATTTAAAATTCCAAGTTGTGTGCAAAATACTCTTTTCAATAAATTTCGATAACTGTTCTTGCATATCAGGATAGTATTTTCTATCAAAAGTAGATAAATTATTATAAGAAATAATGTATACAACTTAATATTCCTACATTGCAATCTCATTTTTCTGGTACTTTTAAATAATTTTTATTTATCATTTTAATTTGTAAGCTCTAAATTAGTATACCTTTTATTCTAATTCAATAATATTATGATTATATTTCAACAATGCTTTTTGTTTTTTAAGCTAGAATTTGATTCTTGTCAAATTAAATCTGTTTAATTAACTTAAATTGAATAATTTTCATATATTAGCATTGATAATTTTTAAATTATGAGTTACATGTTAAATCTGTCATTATGAATCATATATCCTAATTTTGGTGTACTAGCTTGGGAATAATTTAAGCATGGTTTATATATATAAGAGATGCAAATAGCCCTAGTTAGCTCTAAAATAGGATGCTAATTTATTGAATTTATAAACAAATGAAATATATTTTCAAATCAAATTTATAGCGATGATCCTTTTTTAAACATTAGTGCAGTATTAATGTTGTCTTAATTTAGACAGTAAAATTATTCAGAACAGACTTAAATTTTAGAAGATTTTGTATTATATACAAAATTTCTATAAACAAGATTTGAAGATATCAATACTTTTTTCCCTCTTTGTTTGTCAAAGGGATTGAAGCACATGTTGTTTTATCATTAAATTACTTTGTTCTAGTAATTAGTAAATTTTATTTACGTCTAATTGTAATGGTAATTTTCTTTTTATTAAAATTATCTTCTTTTTTAAAACCAATTTTATAGTATTTCAATAACAAGCAGTATTAGAATTTCAGCAGTTTTCTTGATTGGAATCTCAATAATATTTGTTTGAGTGAAAAATAAATGTAATAATCAATCTGGTATAATTTTTTTGCTTACTATCAGCTATTTTTAAAACTCTGAAGTAACAATGTTTTTTTTTTGTAATTATGATTAATTATGTAGTATTAATGAACATTTATTTTTAATATATTGGAACTTTTCCACGATTCCTGCAAAATAAACCTATCTTCAAATCTTTATATTTGCATTCAATTCTTTATGGTGCAATTGCGCAGTAAGGCTAACATTTCAGTTTGATAACTGTTAGGGTTCCTAAAATTGAAAAGAACCAGCAGCTCTATTGATTCATTATGTATGATAATTTGTTATATTGTGGTAATTAAATAAATTTCAAATTAACTTTTCAAGCATTGTATTATCAGCAATTATGTTTCAAACAAATATTTTTTTGTATGGTTATTTTAAAATTACGCATCTTTTCTCACATATAAATTTATTAATCAAAATTTTATCCTACATTAATTTTTGTTCTTTAGGTTCATAAAAGTTTGATGAGAATTCGTGAAAGAAAGCTTGCCCAATTTATACCATGGGGTCCTGCAAGTATTCAGGTTGCTTTATCACGTAAATCACCATATATTCCTACTGCTCACCGAGTTAGTGGTCTCATGTTAGCAAACCACACTAGCATATCCATGGTCGGTACCTTTATAAGTATTCATTTATTTTGTGTGTATAATTAAGATACCATTTGGAATAAATTACATTTTACTTTGTATAGCTATTTGAAAGAACTCTAAAGCAGTATGACAAATTACGTAAAAATGAAGCTTTCCTGGCCCAATTCCGCAAAGAAGATATGTTCAAAGATAATCTTGACGAATTTGATAACTCTAGAGAAACAGTGCAACAATTAGTGAATGAATATATAGCAGCTAAAAGAAAAGATTATCTCACATGGGGAATGGAGCAGGTACATTTTATTAATAAAATATCTTAAGGAAGCAAAATTTTTATATTCCTCATCAATTTAATATGTATACATGCTGCATGTATATTTTTTGCTACTCTTCATTCCTAAAACCTGAAAACTTTCTACTCTGTAAATCATAAGAGAAATTTACTTTTGATATGTACGTAATGAATTTCTAGGTTTTTCCAAAGCACATTTTACTAGGCTTATTTTAAAATTCTATAATTATGTGTTTGCTATAATTTTTTCTTAATTTATATACCTTTAATATTATAAATGCTCTTAGAATTTTATTATTTATATCTTATATTTCAATTTGCTAGATGATAGCAATTTTTCAGATTGCAATATACTAATGACTGCATCATGCTTAATTTTGTAAGAATTTTTTCATGATTTATTTTAAAAACCTTTTTAATGATTCATTTTGACTTCAAGTTTAATGACTTTCCATTAAATAAATCCAAATGCTGAATTTACATATTTATGAATTAGTACCAAAGTTGTAATTGTTAAATTTATAGTACAGTTGGTGACTAAGAGATAGAGCCATGAAACCGGTTGTTAAAAAGTTTAAAATTTATTTATAATACAATACATTAGACAACATATTGAAGTAATATTATGTTTATGTTTAAACATTTTTATGAATTATGAGTATAGTTTGCTGTATCGTTTTAATATTTTTAGTTAATGTTTTACAATTATAGATGAGTAATGGAATGCATTTTAAATCTAATTCAGTCATAAAAATCTTAAATTTTTCTTACTGAATCAGGGTCTCAATTTAATTAATGAAAGTATTATATTTTACTTTCCAAAATCAAAATTTCTTTTTTATATTTGATATAAATTGTATAGGACATGCTTTTTTTTTAGTGTTCCTTTACTTACATTTTATTTCACTAACTATACGAGTTATTTTGGATATTTGTTCTAAAATATATAAAATTCTTATTCTTGCATGATTCTGATATTTAGTAGGCATTCAAGTTTATTAATATTAACTAATGAATTTATGTTTTTTCTATTATATCTTTTTACAATTGCTGTGTGAATTATAAAATTGATATAGCACTTTACATTATATAACCCATTTTTGTCAAAATAATTATTTTTCAACGTAGGGTTTTGTTTTAATGTAAATTACTTAATTATTCAGAAAAATAAGTTGGATATGATAGACATTTTATTATTATTAATTTTTTTCCATTTTAGGCTGAAAAGGAGTCTGCTAATTAAAGAAGGAAAAAAAAGTATCCAGAGCATTTTCCTCATGTACAGTCATATTGTCAATATAAACGATCCTTCTTGAAAAGATTTCTAGTTATAAATGTACTTCCATTTTTACTGATCAAGATGTGCCATGCATTTGAGCTCATTTCTCAGTATTACAACTGTTGAAAGAGTTATTCTGGTTTGTGAAATATTGTACTACTTCCATTGATTAAGCATTTGTTACATTTTGCAACCTCAACCTTTTAGCTTTCTTTTTAAAAATAACTTATTAACGTGGCATAAAAAAGCAGCGCTCATGCTTACATTAACCTGAAAGTGGCCATAACAGTTATGTAAATTGTAAAGTATTTGTAAATAAATAAAACTTCATGGTTTATGTTAATGGCAAAAATTGTATGTGTGCGAATTTCATTATTCTTTGTATTTAAACTTGTTAGTAGATTGTTTTAAGCTTTTGATTTTTATCGTGCTAAAATAAATTTTTGTTGATCATAATTGCTTTTATAAATTAATTACACTATAATACATTTATGCAATAATGAGCCAATTCCAACATGGACATCGCTTTTTACTATTACAACATCAATTATATTTTGAGGGATGGTAGTTTATAATTTTATAATGGTAACCGACTTTTAAAATTTTAGTCTATATCTGCTATGTATTGTTTATAAATTCCTACTGCATTCTATTTTTGAGTTATTTAATTTAAACAAATCCAATTTTTACATATTAGCAAGATTTGTGTTATGTTCTTTATAAAGAAATATAAACAATTTCGTGTTGTTAAAATATAACCGGTGTTTTTGGAAGGAGAGGGATAATGCCATATTTTTTATGTGGTCAACTATGCAAAAATTAAAAATACATCTTTAACATGTATGTAGCAGTTATTTAAATATAACAATTGAATATATATGAATTTTTAAATGCAAATAATTTTATGAATAACTATATTTTCAAATGAATGCAGATCTCTAGCTATTTGTAAGTACAATATTTTTTATTAAAAGCAAATAGACAGAACCTTAAAAAAACTTTCTAAAGTTATTCTTTTTGGTTAATGTTTATTTACATACTAATATATTTTAATGCTTAATATACATATTTGTTCACAGCAACAATATATATATACATATTTCAAAGATTTCAACACTCATAAATACATGGAATTTCGAAATATGTTTTTGTGTTATCGTGTTACTTTGTTGGCCAAATAATAAAAAACAATAAAAAGGCCAACAGTTATCAGCACCACATAACACATCAGTCTCCTATCACTACGGCCAGTAAACATCATTTTGTTAACTTTGTTGAGACTTCCAGATAAAAATCCTGTGCTGCTGTCAAATTCATTATCCTGTAAAATTATAAAAAATAATCATTGACCATACAGTATACTTACTGATATTAATCCATTTACTTACTTAAAGGAATATAAAATAGATTTCTCTTTCAAAACAAATACTCATTTAACATGCTTTTACATCTAAACCAATTTATTTCAGTGTAGTCATAATTTATCTTTTCTAGATTCAGAGATAGTATCTAAATCATTTTTTAACATATTGTTTATCCATTTAACATCAACATGTAAACTATTTTTCTCACTGTACTTCTCTGATAAGACAGTCACTGATAACTTCTTTTATCCATTTTCCTGTTAACTTACACAGCCTGTTAAAATATTCTGGCATTGGACTCATTCTTCAACAATAAATTCAATCTATATCTATACTTTATAATAAAGCTCAATGTGTGTGTTGCCTCTTCACTGGCCAGACCGTTGGAAATACAACTACCAAATTTGGTACATGTATACCTTGAAGGTCAGGTGTGTTTTCGAATTTTTAATTAGAATTTGAATTAATTAAAATTTAAGCGAAATTTCGACGTATTCCCGCCATAACTTCCAAAAATATTATCGCACAAACATGATTTTTGCATCAATTTAAAGATTAAAAAATTAGCTTTCTAATGGTATCAGTGTTTTAATGTATAACTTAAGATTTTTAACAAATTTTTAAAGAAATATTTTAATCATGTTTTTTTTAGCATGTGACTGGATAAAATAAAAGAAAACAATGACGGAAGTTCAAATTAAAAAAACAATTATCATCGCAAAATAAATCTAAAGAAATGCAACTTTTAGCATGTGACTGGATAAAATAAATATAAAATGTGATATTTTCTAAAAAAATAAATACAAAGCAAAGGTTTCTATAATCTTTTGCAATATCTAAATAATTCAACAAATTTCTTTATTTACCTGATTGAATTTAGACAGGATATGTATTGAAATCCCGACTTAATGACATATTTCTATAATCGTTTGCAATATCTATATCATTAATTCAATAATTTTTTATCCCTTTTTCGCTTTCTTTAAAAAAACATATTTAATATTTTGGAAGCATGACCGATAAGTAAAACTGATTGATTTATAAAATTAAAGAATATTATTAGGAAAACGTGTTCTTTTAGAATTTTCTGTCCATCATCTTAAAAAATATATTAATTTCAGGCCGATCAATGCCCGGAATTACTTCAAGGCTAATGAATATGTGATTTAATTGTAAATTTTAGGACACATTACTCATGGCGAACCGACTGGCCGCCAAAGACGACTAGTTAACAATATTTTAAAAATTTACTTCTTCCAGATAAGGACATAAAAATCCCGTTCTAGATGAAATTATAAATATTAGTTTTAATCAACTGCAAATTCAACATTGTTATCACTTATTTTTAAAATTAAGAATTACAATTTTTTTTTAAATAGCAATAACAAATATTTTATTATAGTTAAGTAATATAACAAAAATCAGTTTTGGATTTCCATTTACACAATTAAACATTAAATACTCGAAATATTCTTCGCTTTACAGTTTGTAAAATATTTGATGACTAACACTATTCATAAATTAATATATTCATTACAAAGAGAATTTAATTTTGACTGCAAGTAGGTTAAAAATTTATTAAATTTTATAATTTTTGTTTAAGAATAAAAAATATGACATTGAAATTCTATGAGGTACAATTTTTTAAAAAAGAAATTGATATGTTAAATGTAATCTGTAATTGATTAATTAATATTTACTAAACTTGATATTAAAATTATGAATATAAAAATTACCACATCATCCAATAATCTGTTATGATCTTTGGCTTCAACTTCAATATCATATGCAACCTGAGGGAAAAAAAAAGTATTAAAAATATATTTGAAATCAAATTTCATGTTAACATGGAATTTATTTAATTTAACAAAATGGAGATTTAATACTGTTGATTCAATATGATTATTTCATATTTTAAATAGAATTTAGTGTCTGCATCCTAAATGAATCTTTTTCATATAAAAAATTAAATCAAGTTTATTAGTAGGCTATAAATAAAGCTACTATGAAAAGATATTGTTCAACATTGAATTATCTGAACAAAAATAATCTTATGAAATTTTTTATAATAAAAAAAATTCATAAATTTTTTGTACTGAGTTAAAATATAACACAAAATATAAAAAGGGTCCAAAATTGTTTTGAGTGCATGATACGCCTTGGAATAAAAAAGCTGAAGTTCATAAAATAATGACAAGTATTAAAAAATAAAATAGATATGATTAATTAAAAATAAACATATACAAAAAGCTCTTTAAATATTAAGACTATTTTAGAATTATTACATTAAAGAAAATTATTCATTCTTAAGAATGATAAAATTTAATTCTGAAATTTCTCATGTCTGTTTCAGCAATTTACTTTTATGAATAAAAATATTTTTCAGCCTTATACAGTTTTTCTATTCACTTGGTGATTATTTGTAAGTAGCAAGAGTAAATTCACAAATTTCAAAACAAGGCTAAAATATTTTTATTTTATTTTTTAAAATTAACTTTTACATTTGAAGACATGACAAATATACTAATCTTAAATTTTTAAATTATTATAGCTATTGTTTAGAAAAAATATATTAATTATTCATAAAATATTTAAAAAGCAACCAAATTTACATTAACATGTAAACATCAACAACTGACCCATTTTTCTATTTAGGCAGTACCAATCACTGCTACTCATAAGTTAACACATTAAATATATATATTTTGTTCTTAATAAATTTTCAATATAAAGATAGCAAAATAAGGTTAACTATATGCATATCTAAGAAATTGAATATTGTAGGGAAAATAGGAAGGCTATCAAAACAGTCTCGATAAATTAAAAACATTTCTTTTTAAATTTTTAGAAAATATAAAAATACTGTTAAATTATTCTTTTATTATGGAAACCAAAATAAACAAACAACAAAAAAGATAGTGCATAACTTTATTGAAACTAAACAATGCAAGACAGTAATATTTGCTTACCGATTTCAGTTTTGAAATTTTCTTAGCCAACTCATCAGCACGATATCGATTTTGAGCTTCAAGAGCATCCTCACCTAAAAATAAAAGCAATTATTATTATTTTTAATTCTATAATATAAATTAGTTACTAAAAAGTCAACATGGATAAATAAGCTTTTGATATTTCCCAATTTTGTAAATTTGATAGAATTAATAATATGATTTATTTGTTTCTACTTTTATATTATTACTTTTATTATTATTTTATATTATATACTTTTGAAAAAATTAATAAGACAAATTTGGGGGGATTTAATATGTTTGTTTTTGGGCAACTTACTAAAAAGAAAATACTCAAAAAAAAAAAAGTAAGCTAACTTGTAATAATTATAATCCCTGTTTTTTTTTCACTTCAAATTTATTAATTTTTCCAATGAAAAAGCTAAATGAAAATAAAAAGTTTAGTTGATAGACAATTGCACATCAAATAATATTAAATTATACACAAAACTTACTATTCATAATATTTTAAAATATTATGAAGAATGCAACAATTGAATACAAAACAATACAATAATATAGTTTCAAATTTAAGTTACTTTCATTAAGTAAAAAAATGACATAATTATTGAATTAAAATCTGGAATTTAGTACATCTGCTATGTGGCAATGTACATTTACGCATGCCAAATTACTTATATTCTATAGAACAAAATGATTGAGGATGAAGTGATGTGGTATGCTTTTCCACATCTATTTATAGATATATTGAAATTGAAAACCAAAATAAATTTTAGAAACAATACCCATTTATCAAATTTAACAAATATACAAATGTAAAAACTAATAGTAGGGCAGCTTTTTGACAAGTTTGATTTGAAATTTAATAACATCTATATTTACGATATATCTATTACCAAATTTCATTTATGTAAGTTGTATTTTTGAGTAACTATGTTCATAGGTAAATGTAGCAGTACAGTCTAATGGTCAATCTCTTAATTGATTTCATTCAATATTTAATATGAATCTGTACTTAAGACCTTATTCTGTGCACTAAATTTTATACATCTAGTTTTCTATATTTTATGGTTATCGTGCTCACCTATTGCTAGATTTCCAACAGGCCTGACACATTTTCTTTGCATGGATGTGATTCAAAATTAGATAGAAATCTATAAATTTTGCATTACAATCACATGCTAAATTTTATTAGTTTAATTAAAATCATTTTCAATCATTCACACACATAAATAACTCCAAAATTGTGTTTTTTGAACTCAAAGGTGTGTGCCAGAAATGGGGAATCCACCACCATCTTTAGTTCAATGATTATCATACTTTCTTTGAAGATATGAGAAAAAATAAAAGTGTCAGACTTTTAATGTTACCAATTATTCCCCCTTTTCTAAAAAGCTTTTTATAAGAAACTTAAATAACAGCATTTTTATATAACACATGGTTTACATAACAAAACACTAAAAAAGATGCATACATTATAAAAATAACTATCATCATATTATCCTACAACAAAGTTTCGACAAAAGTGATGGAAAATTACAAATGAGCAACTAAGTGAAACAAAGATTGCATATATATATTTTATATATATAAAACACTATTGATTCTACCAATGATCATTTGGTAATCTTCATTTGCTTTAAATGACAATTCTTGGTTGGTTCATTTTCTAAAGACTTGAGAGAATTCTTTATTTCTTTCAAGAATAAAGTATAATTTTTATTTACTAAAAACTTGACTAATTTTTATTCAGGCATTTTTTTTATCAGACATATTTAGATATATAAATAGCACTCTTCTGAAATAAATCATTAAGTTTAATGGTCACGCCATAATTTTAAGCATCTAATCTAGTTAACTTATCTATATTTGTGGTAGTAATATACTTACAGTTAGAATGACATTATTATTTGAGATAAAAGTGAGACTGTCATTGTTATTAAATTTTAAATTATCTTGAGCAGTACAGTTCTTTAATATGAATTAAACTGAACTGTTTTTGCTTTATGCATCATATTTTTCTTGTTTAAGTCAAAAGTGCACTGTTTTCAGTCTAGGTAAAAAAAAAAAATACAAGCTACATTTTCTAAATATATTAAGTATAATTCATAAATAAAAGGACTTTCGTTAAGAATGTTTTTGATACCATTCAATCTGCTAAAAATGCTACTTATTTACACAAACATGTGGCAAATTGAGATAATTATATATTAATCAATTTTTGGAGTATAAATATTAAAACTACTCAGTTAAAATAATGTTATAAAATTATTTTAAAGCCATTTGAAATGTCCATACATCTAATTAATATATGATTTCCGCCGAACCAAGTTAACAACTTTCAAAGATTTCTCTTAAAAAAATCGTGCAAATAAGAATTGTGCTTCAAAAAAAAATATATAAAGATACCACTTTCACAAAAACTGTTTTCTTAATATTTTTTTTAAACACCACACATTTAACATGGAAAATAATTAGGAATGTTAAATGCAATTTCATCAATTCTAGGAAGTGCCTTGAATTATTTCTCTGAATTATTATTAAATATGTCCCTATTACAAATTTCGTCGTATACCTATTACAAAAGAAATTTTAATGATTACACTATTATTCATTTCAATTATTCGATTCTAATGTTATTTCTATTTTTTAAAAAACAAATTTCAATTGTTAAAAAAAACGAATTACTTACCAAGCTGCCTCGATGAATTCATTTTAAATCATCCACAAAACAATTCAAATAAACATTCCAGAATTTCGACTTTCAAAATACTTATTAGCTATAGCTAAACTGGTTAACAAAACAAACCAGCTTTCTTGATAGCTTTGATCCGTCAGCATTCTGGAAATGTGCAGCATGTAAAGACAGTAAGAAAAGAGGAAGTGACGTCATAATATTTCAACTGACGTTAGAAATGATCATAGGGAAAAATTTGCGTTGTCAAGGCAACTACAATTAAGACGATGCCGTTCCAGAAGTAAACAATCTGCTCTATATTGTTGTTCAGTTATCTAGTATTTCAAAAAGCTTAGATATACCGCGAATAATTTTATGTATATAACGGAATATCATGATTTGTACAATTATTTACCTCCATAAATGATAACGAGTGTCAAAATTATTTATTTATATAATTCATGATATCATCATCAAAGAACAACTTAGGATTATTGTAATTAATCCATATGAGAAGAGAAGAGCATGGAAAATTCCGAGGACAAAATATTAAATGTAAATAATAATAATACTGAATTGTCTGAAAACGAAAGAAATGTGTCTGAACAACCGCCAAATTTGAACGAGAATGTTGATTATCAGGAGCTTGATCGCTGGAGGGAATCTGCAGACTTTGACGAGTCTAAATTACATGATTATTTAAATGATTTACCAGAGGAGACTTTGTCAACATTATTGAAAGATATTAAGTAAGCTATTGCTTTAATTGTATCTTTTAATATTCTTATTTCAATAAATTACCTTGGCAAATATTTATAACACATAATGTTAAAAAAAATTGGTAAAATCCTATTTTAGCCCACCTCTGGCGACTTTTTCAAAATGTTGCCAATTTTTCAAAACCTCGCCAAATCAAAAGTATTTGATTTAAAAGGTTAAGAGGTTAATTTAAACCGTATGGTTGCCGCATTTCTTTTCAGATCCTGTCAGGGTTGCCATTTTAAAATCATTATCGCTGATAATTTGGCAAGTTTTTAAATTGGTGTCAGAGGTGGGCTAAAATAGGATCGACCCAAAAAAATTATTATAGAATGTGAAATAACTTATAGTGAAGTGTGTTATGCAAAAGCAATTTTTTTTTCTAGTCAACTTTGAAAAGGAACTTAAGTTATTCATTAAATAAACAAAAAGAACGATGGAAATCTGCTTAAAAGCTACAAAAAAAAAATTCTTTTTCAATATTTATGAACATTTATGTTTTAAATTAATTATGAAAAATCTTGTTTCATTTATTTTTTAAAAACATGTTATTTAATTTATAAAATTTTATTTTTGTAATTGTATTTGTATTTTTGTAACTTAACTTAAAATATCCATGCTCTTTTTTAAATACTATATAAAAAGATTGTATGCATCTGATGTTATATAAATAAATACTGTGAGCTCAAGTATTGTCTTTATGTTAAAATTCTATATCATTTTATTTTTAGTGAAGCCAACAATGTTTTGGTGAAAGAAAATGATATATATGAGTTTGTTTTAAAACATGATGATACAGTTCATAATGTACTGGAAATGCTTGATATGGACATTCATTCTCAAACATCAGAAGATACATACAGTCCTCTTTCTTATCCTGCAAAGTGTTACTTTGCTTATAAACGTTTAAAAAGTTTGGAAAAGGATTTGGAAAGAAAAAGATCTTTCTGGAAACTTGAAGTTCAGGATTTAGAGGTAAATATGGAAAATACAGCACTAATATTGATTCATAATATATTTATGTACTCAAATTATAAGAATAAATGTATTTAAAAGAAAGAATTTTCCATTGTTATTTTTTGATTAATTAGGCATGGTTTTATGTTGTGAAAAAAATATTTTATGCAGTTTGCTTTTGAATTATACATTATTCTTAAAAGTATAAAATTAATATTAATAAGATAGAATTAATTTATATATGAAGTATTCTGTTTATTAATTTATCAAGAATTTTTCTAGGTTAATTTTCAACTTTTAAGTTATATCAGTTTTTTATTTCTCATTTGTTTCTTATTAATGTTTTCTACAATGATACATTTAAAGCTTAAAAAATCATTATATATATGTGTGTGTGTGTGTTTCTTCAGAATTTATGATTGTGTATTATTTTGAACCTATGCAATGATTATAATATAAATTTTTCAATGTGTTTGTTAACAATATTTCAGTGTTTTGAATACAATTTATATTATTATAAAAAAAAATGCATTTGATTTTTTTAATAATAAATAATTTTTGAGCTTTCTTAGCTTTACTTTTTCAAACCTTAAATTTTTCCAATTTTTTTTTAATATCAACTATGAAGTTTCAGTTTTTGCATAAATTAAATAAATGATATTTTATATTTTTTGTTAGACTGAAAGCAGTCATAGTATTTTTAAAATGTACTAGGCATGACAATCTTATGTAATAACACATTTAAAAAAAATGAAATTTGAATTGCAGGTACATTTTGGTGATAGTACTTTTAATGGCAAAAATAGTAATTTTTATAATTTTTATTCATGTTCATAATTGTTGTTCATTTAATAAAGAGAAAAGCATCTATTGTCCTTAAAAAAATATTTGTTGCATATTTGAGGTTTATTTTTTGATGAAAATTTATGCCAAGGCCTCCACATTTATTACCCTGTATTATTTCACAGAATTAATACATAAGAAAATGGATAATCATGCGCTGCAGATTCTCAATTATTTTATGAATTCCAAAACAGTGAAAGTTCTGAATTTGTAGAAATGTATAAAAAAAAATACGTTTTTACTGAAACTTGTGTTTATTTTCCAAGATATTTGAAAATTATACTGAATATTTCTCTATTATTGATAAATATTATAAAATATTATTGTCAATCAATTGTATGGTAAAAAGGCCTGATAAGAAGAATAATGGATAATGAGGCTTTATTTCACAAACAAGTAAGAAAACATATCCAGAGCATGCACAAAGACAGTAGTTATAAAAGTCAGTAATTCTTTAGCAAATAATAAAATCCTTAGCACAAAATAACTGCATATAATTTTGTTACTATAATTTCAAAGAAAGAATGAATTCTCTATTGATTTGACTAATATTCACATACATAGGTTCTCTGACCTGGTAAAACACTTTATAGATCAGTAATTGGATCTCAGGATTTAATAGTGGTATCAACTTTAATTCCTGTACTTTGGAGGACTTGGTTATTATTATTATTTTTTGCATGTCCAAGGAATCATTATTTTGATCTCAGTAGGATATGTGTAAAATTATCTTTCTTACTATGCACAAGGAAGAAATATTCATAATAATATATAAATTGCAATTTTTATTTATTCCACACCGAGGTCCCTGACATCAGCATGTAGATATTTGATTCTCTTTAATGCTCTCCTCTTATTCTACTGATAAAACACTGAAGGTCCTGATTGGTGCATTGTGGGATAACTACAAATCTATATTATTATAAAACAAGAGTATAAGGAATTAAGGATAATCTATAATTATTATTTTAATGTTTTGTATCACATATCAATTATGCTGATCACAAGAATTCAAATTTTATGTCAGAATTGTAATAATTATCTATGTATGTATAATATTATAAAATTAATATAATACATGTAAAATAATATTATAAAATTAATATATTTTTTGCATATGTATAATATTATGAATGTATATGTATTATATTTTATGTCCAATGTATAATGATACAAAATTAATATATTTTTTTCTTTTAAATAAAATATATAAAGAACTATATTAATTTTTTTATTTTTTGATTTCAGTGTAGAGAGAAATCCATAATCTTGTCACTAGATGCTCTGAAAGAAGAAGAAAATACCTTTAACCAAAATGTTCGATTTGGTGGCAGGCATCCAGTTACAAAGAGAGTAATTTTACAAAAAGTAGCCAAATATTTTGATGACAGTATTAAACATAAAGTAAGAATTCCTTCATACTTATTAAGAAGGAAAATAAAAGTTTTTTTATACCTTTTATTTTAGGTTTTGGTTTGTTCAAAAGATGCTCATAAATTATTAAATATATCAATCATATATAAACTTATTATATCAATCATATATAAACTTATTATATCAATCATATATATACTTATTATTATCAATTATATATAAAATTATTATTATGTGACAATAAATTCCCACTATAGAATGTTTTCAGTTACACTAACTTAAAGAATAAAGATCAGGTATATGATATTATTTTATTAATCATCTTAAGAATTTATCATTTCTTACTAATTTGAAATATCACCTGACGCTGCTTTCTTCATATATGAAGTCTCTATTCAAAATGTTTGCATTTATAGCAATGCACATTTTATAAATGCTTGATTAGGCAGTGCATTCAAAATTAACAAAATTTTCAAAGATTCATACTTTTTCATTTATTACGTTTAAGAAATCAGAATGTAATATTGTGGATATTTTATATAACAAAGTTTCTGTAAAATCAGTAGCTAAATCATTGTAATGATAAATTGTTGAATACTACTTGATCAGCCTATAATACAGGAAAGACATTATTGAGATAGTTGGTTTTTTTCTAATTGGTACCTCTTCATTTTGAAATCATATGAAAAATAAAATAAAAATATGAAAAATAAAATTAAAATTAAACCCTGCAAAGTATAATCTTTAAAAATATCTTTAATTTATGTTTGTTAAAGCCAAATAATGTATTAGCCAAATAATGTAGATTATTTAGCTGAATATTCTATAAAGTTTTTGTTCCAACAATTTGCATTGCTTAAATATATTGTCTATATATATTATCTTCTATGCTTTCATCATTTATATAATCAATTATTTTTTATGATTCCTCTTCATTGTTGAACTAGCTCTTGAAGTTGATAGGGCTTTGCTTTTCAAATAGCTTCATATCAAATATCATGGATATGAAGCTTCACTTGTGAAGAAATTCTATGTTACAATTCAAAACATTATAGGAAAATTAGTTTGTAGTGTTTATTGACCTGCTTCTTATTCATAAATGATTTGGATATGTACAAAATTGTAAAATTTTCCTTTAAACTATTTATATCCAACTTGGCTTAGTTCTTGACAGCATGAAGTAGCTCTCATAACTACATTTAATTTGAATGTGTTTTCCTACATATCCATTTTTTTATAATATTTTTTGAGTGTTTAATGTTATCAAGAGTTATTTCCTTTTTGAATGATCATGTTTTGCAGAATTGCTGGCATACAGAGATTTGATAGTTTCTTACTAAACTTTTTGCAACACATCAAATATTTGATCTAGCTATTACTCATTTTCTACATTTTAAATTGAATTCATTTTTGATATCTTTTTGATTGTACAATGCATTTCCATATCTTTTATATTCTTTCTTTGAATGTTAGTCATTCCTGCCACCTCTTCTCCCACAATAAATTACTGTGAAAAGCATATGCCTGTAATTTTTGTATGTTTTTGATTCTAACACTTGTTTAAAACTTTTAAATTACTTTGCTTATTTTTATTAATTGTTTATGTATCATCCATATAGATCAAATCTGTTAATGCTAATGGCACAAATGCTATTGATATTTTATCTTTTGACCAATCGTTTTTTAAATAAAATTAATCTGAATTTGTTAATCAGATAATATATGTACTGTTATTTTAGTTTATAAAATTAATTTCTCAATTTAATATTGTCATTATTTTTTGAAAATTTCCTAGATGGCAATGACTAACAGATACAAAATTCAAATTCAAAGTGATATCATGGAACGGAACAAACTTTCATGTCAATTTAAAGAAGTGAGTATTTTTAATGCAATGTTCTGTCATTCAATTTTGATGTATTATATTTCATTAATTTTTTTATTTATTTGTAATACCATTTATTTTTAATTGTATTTTTGTTTAAAATTTTTTTATTAAAAAAACTTCAGAAAAAACATTTTTACAAAAATATATTTTGAAATTTATTCTGTGTCTTAAACAAACTTTAAGGCATAGTATGATGGGGTTTTTTTTTCTGTTAATTAATTGATTTCAGCAGTTTATTTTATTATTTGTAATGTATATAAACAATGTATGCTTTGGTTATGAGCAAATTAATTGGCATTGTGGAGAAATACAATTTCTCTAAACTCAGTATTTATTTTTATAATTTTTTATGACTTATAAATTGTATTTTGTTATATAATATATACAAAAACATATAAATTATATTATAATACATTATCATTTATAAAAATATGTTATTTAATTTCAGTTAATTATGCTACAGTTATGTATTTAATAATTTTTTTAAATATTAATTTTTCAAATAATTCTATTTGTTTTGAACTAATTTCTTGCATATCATGGAAATGTTTTTTTTAATGAAAGTTTAAAATTATAACAAATTGAAATAAATATGATGTATTGATAATAGGAAATCATGAATTTGACCATGAATTTATAAACCATGGAATGAATCTGAAGAATTTTTATCAATTATAAAATAATTTTTAATTGGTACATTATATGCCTAATACAGAACTAATGTGAAATTGATGAAACATAACTTGTATGGATTTGAAAACTCCTCATATGTTATCATAACTAACTTAAAAAAACAACAACCTTGAAAATATGTTATTTGTCTTTTTATACACTATAAGAAACAGGAAATAGTAAGAATAAATAAAACTTGAAATTTTGTTTTTGTACTGAGTAATAGATCTGATGGAGGTTTACCAGCATATGAAAATCACATGATATATATATTTTTAGTAATGTGGTGATATTTTAATAAGCTAGTAACAGTCACTGGAAAGAAATGATCATTTTCGTCTTGTAGTTATGTTATGCAGCTACAATCCAAAAAGTCTCGGGTTCTTTTTCACTCAATTCACCTTCCATATTGGTGACCCAGACATCAAGCCACCTTCCACAGTAAAACTAATCATGATTATACACAGCTTAAGTCTTTCATATGCATGCCACTTTTAATTTATTTCTTGATGAATCAGAAAGGAATTTTTTCTAGTTATTCATTGGAAAGTCAGATATGTATCTAAAGTCATTAAACTGAGTCCTGCAATTAATTCTCCAATATATTTGTGTTTAGATACAGATAATGGTATTCTTTTATACAAATACAGATAATGGTATTCTTTTATACAAATACAGATAATGGTATTCTTTTATACAAATACAGATAATGGTATTCTTTTATACAATAAAAAAAGTGGATTAGCAATCACTTCCTTATATTGATATAAAGAAAAGTTATTTCTCCCATATACATTTATAACGATGAACATCTTGGAATCTTCCGATCTTAAATAAATTATATTATATTCACTTATAATATTATGGCCAGTTGCTCTGGTGTGAAAACTCAGTACTGCATTGATTCAACTCTAATCAGTCATGCCCATTTTACCTATAAATGTAACTTTCAGTAGAAGGTGTTCTATACAATATTGACTTTATTATCATATTTATTATAACTGATTGCCATTCTTTTGATCACCATCATTTACACTTTTTTCATCTTTTCTAAAGGTTTGGGATTTAATGGGAGCGCCTCTTCAAAAAATACGTTTTCAGTTACCTAAGTACATTGAATAAGGGTAAACATTTATCTTTTTACGATGTCATCATCTTTTTCTTGCAGAATTCATGTTTTATTCTCGATATTTTAAATTTTACTACTTGATAATGATAAATATTAATTATTTTTATTAACTTTGAACTGAGTTATTCATATAAAAATAGTATCCATTTCAAAATTTTTTTATCATTTGACTCCTATTCCAGGCTCTTGCAATATCTTTTTTCATTTCCTTCAAAGGGTGCCTTTTTTGAATAGAATATATTTGTTATAAATAAGAATAGCTGTACATATTTTTTATATTTATTCTCCAGTTTTATATATCATTAAATGTTATTTTGTATTTATTATTTCTAATTTTTCATATGATATTTTTAATATGCTTAAATATTTTCTTTTTTCTAAGCAAGAAAAGCGACTTGCTTCATTGGACTTAATGAAATATAAGGAAGCTAAGTTTGAGCATGATAAATCTTGTAAAGCTTTACACATGCACAAAGAACAACTTGCAAAATGCAAATCAAAATACAGTTTTTTGCTTCAAAGTATTGCAGATATTAAGGTGGGTAACATTTTGACAGTAAAATGATTCCTATTTTTCATAAAAATATCGTATATTTGTTTATTCTCTCAGATTATGACAGGTGGTTAGGATATGTGTGTGAATATTGCACTAATAAAAAGAATGTTTAATTTAAATACAAAAGAATATTATAATTATATTACTATAAAAATATTAAAAAATGATGTTGAATTTACAATGCTAAAAAAGTGTTTATATAAATATAGAATTACTTTATAATATAAATATGAACAGTAATAATTAAAATAGTGTGTTGAAGCAAATATGAATTTCTTTGTAAAATATTATGAAAGTTTTTACCTTTTTCAAAGATAAATGAAAAAATAGCTAGAAAAATGTTAAATTTTCCACAATTTAAATGATTGTTTTTCTTGGTGGATTGGGATGCATAGAATCAATGCACTATACAAATTTTTTTTTTTTTTTAAATTGTACAGATGGACCAGCCTATTTTTAAATGGATTCTTAAATGGATAGGCTCTATTTTTAAATCGGAATCAAGTTGTACAGATATATTTATCTGCTTGGTCACTGAAGTTTTCAGCTTGCTGAAGATATTGAATTATATATGTTTGAATTAAAACATAGCTAGAATGATCATGGATATATTAATATTCTTAAAAGAAAATAATCAAAGAATATAAAAGTACATTGGAAAAAGGGTTGCTAATATCAAAATTACAGAACAAATTAGAATATTATGCTTTCAGAATACTTTTATGTATTTAAAAAATAGAAAATAGTACAAAATGGAAAGTAATAAATCTTTAAATAATATGAAAAACATTAAATTGCCAATATTAATAAAAAGATGATTTGATATATCTATTGAAATAGTGCAATCTTAGAGTCTGCTAAATATCTGTGATGTTTTAAAATCTTAATTTCAGAGCATTTATAATAAACACATTAAACACATTTTTTTCTATATACTGATTAAATTTTAATTCATAGCATTTTATATTATTTGCAATCAGGCTTCCTTTTTTATCTCATTATTATGGACATAAGTTCTTTAAAAAAAATTATTACTGTATTTTTAAAACTTAGTAAGTGGGATTTTTGATTTTTAAGGTTTTGTGCAAATATAATAGAAATGTATTCTTAATTTTCATACACATTACAAATTAATACAAACAGAGATTTTATTCAAAAATGAAATTAATATCAAAACATATTTCTAATATTGGATTTAGGCATATCTGAATTCTGAAGTGCTATAAAATTGCTAATAAGATTATTAATTCTGTTAATTTTACAGTATTGATATTAAATTATACACAAATTAATAATAATTGTTTTTAGTTCTGTAAACCTGGAAGCAATGCATTTAATAAATTTTTATAATATAAACAATGGGTTTTGACCAGTTTATTAACATGGTAATAAAAAATGAAATTGTAAAAAAGTTCATAAGATACAATGAGTTGTATGAAAAAAATATTTTAGTTGTGTATATTTACTGAAATTTTAAAAACATAAGAAATAAATATAAAGTGAATTAATTCAAGTTGAGTTGTAATTAAAATGACAAATATATTAATTCCACCCTGTAATTTTATATAATATCAAAAGTTGTAATAATGTGAAAAGTTATTAGTAGAATTTATTAGATTAATTCAATTTAGATACATCATTCTGTGTAAATATATTTCAAAAATTTGCTTAAATATCACATGTAAAATATTTTTTCTTGTAAAATCCATAGTGTTTATTGAAATTTGTAAAAGAAAAATGTCAAAAAAATTTGACCAAGTTTTCTTGATATTTAAATTTTATGTATCATTGGATTCGAATTTTCTGATATTTTCTTTCACTATATACATATATCTTTAAAATTTGTAATTCCAATTCTCATAAAGTTAATCCTTTTCGTTTTATTTATTTTTAAAGGAAAAGACAGACTTAAATGAAAATCTAACAGATTAAAAATTGTAGAAAATGTGTAAAAACTAAGCCTACATATTTTTGTTCTTTGTGTTTTGAAAAAGTTTACAATCCTGAAATTTTAACTCAGTGTGCAATTATAAAGTTGACTCACACATTCAGTTATATTGATATTGAAAGCTGTGATGAAATCATTTGTAGAAATTAATTTTAATAAACGAACTCAGGGATGCTCATATATTTTAAGAGTTTCTAAGGTTTGTACATGGTTTTAGATAAAAGAAACTGTCAAAATATAATGTGCTATCTAAATAATAAATGAAAAAGTTAATACAATTTTTTACAATATCATAAGTTGATTAGTTGAAAGGTTATGCATCTCAAACATGCATTTTCAAAATGACTAATTTTCCTTATTGCATATATATCAGGCTGATATTTTATTTTCAGAAATCCTTAGAAAAAGAGGAAAAGGAAATACAAGAATTACAAGCTACTGTATCCAAGAAAGAAACAATGAAAAATATCATGCTATCTGAGAAAACTCGCAATGACCAGGTATTCCTTTAAAGTAAACATTTATTTGCATATTTTGCCCCTACATTTTAAAACTTTAACATAGAATTTAGATCTCTGATTTTATAAATTCATAATTCAAATTTAAGGTTAAGACTTGTTGAGAATTATTTTCCAAGATTAATTTTGACTTGATAAAATATTATATGCTATATTTTCTGTATTTTTTCTTTCATTTACTACAAATGGTAAAAACAAACAAACTTATAAAGATTTTTAAAATACTACTCTTTTATAAACTATGTTTCTATTTAATTAAATTTATAATGTCTTTCAGCCTCATATTTTATTTCAAATTTTTTTTTGACTATCTTTTCAAAGATTTGTTTGAATTGATTTTAAAGCTGATGTATGAATGCCTATATATTTAATTCAATGCCCTAGTCTAAATATCTAATGTGTCAAATATTTTTTTAATCCACAAATACTTTTCAAAATTTCTGAACAAAAGAAAGAGAAAATATAATACTTTTGATTGATCAAAATACTTTCCTAAAAGCTATCTGAGTTTGTAGCATGTTAAGTGGTAGAACTGGTAAAATGTACCGACCCCAGTGTCTGAAATGGCCTCCAACTTAAAGTATTACAACTACATACTCATATAAATGCTACAACTGTGATACTCTTATAGGGCCGAATAAAGATATTCTACATTTTCAATCAACTTTTAAAGAGAAAATATACTGTCTATGAAGTAACTTCTAGATGTATTTACTACAATTTTTTGTGTGTAATAAGTTTTGTAGTAAGTTTTGCTTAAATGTTATTTTTAATCATTCCTTTCATCATAGTTAGATTTAAATGTTCATTTACGAAAATAAAGTATTATAAACCAAAGGGAAATGGTTTGGACAAATAATAGGCTCTTTCGATAAAAAGGAATTTTGATATAAACAAGCATGTAATCCTTGTAAATATACAAAAAAAAAATATTTTGATGTTTGAAGAATTTAAAAAGCTATTAGTTATGGTGTTTTCATTTTTTAATGCTTCATAATTCTTTTGGAATTTTAAATTTTCTGTTTTGTGTAACGACTTCATTAAGAAAAATGATTAGTAAGTTCTAGAAAGTGAATTTTTGTAGCCTATCTAACCATACTGAATTTGTTATAATATGCTGTCTTGAATATTTAAAGAGCTATAACTTTTAAAATCATATAAGAAATCCAAAATTATGTTTACAGCTCTTTATAAATATATTTAAGTGTAACTTTCTTGAGAATTGTTTAAAATGTCATTTAAATGTTTATTCTTAAATCATTAATGTATAACAACTAAGTGTATGTTAAATTTTTAATTTTGAAAAATTATTATTCATTTTTACTTGTTCTGAATAGTTATTAAATTAATCCTATAGTCTGAATTATAATTTTCTATTGATATTTTTTTATTATTACTTGCTATTAACATGAAATAATTAGTGAATCAACATATTTTTGAAGCATCAAAAATTTTCTGTCATATTCAATTGATCTGTTTTATGACTTATTGTCTCTCAGAGGGTAGCTGAATTAAATGCTGCCATGCATAAAATACAGTTAGATCCTAGACGCCATGGGTTACCAGAAGTAGCTGAATATGCTGTGGTCAAGAAAGAAAGTGAAATTCTAAAACAAAATATTAAAAAATGGAGAAAGAAAGTTGCAGTTGCTGAAGTATGAAATATGATTTTTTTAATTTTATAAAATAATCAACATTTGTTGTATATGCTCATTTTTTAGAGAATAATTTGCATTTGTTAATTCTATATTTTTTATGTGCCAGTATTATATTAGACTAAAATGACCTGATATAACATAATAAAAAAAATATAATTGGAGAATTTATAAAAGCTTAAATTTATTGCTGTATAAAAGGTTATTAATTTTAAAATAGAATATGAAACTAATTAATAAGTTAATTACTCATGTGTAGACAGATTAATGTTACAGAAGAGTAAGCAGCATTTTCTTTGTTTTTCAAAAATCAACATGTTGTATAAAAATACTGCATATTATCCTGGAACAGAAATGTTACAGTGTCTCCATTTCAGCTTTCATTAGAGACCATATAAAATAGATGTAAAACTGAACTGAATTTGTGCATTGGCTACAATTTTTAAGCCTTTAAAAATTGATTTATAACCTAATAATTTAAATTTGTCGATATGTTCACGAAAAACACACACGTACTTTTAAAGACATTCATAAGGAAACTTGATATAAATAGATAAATATAATTTAGAAAAATAACAATGAAGTTCTCATATTAGCTGAATCTGTTATTTGAATTTAAAACTTATCTTTAATATTCATTAAACTCTACAATAACTTTTAATTTACAATTGCACTATGAGCATTGTTTTTTAACTTGTGTCATCTTAAAATAAAATACAATTTTAGCAATATAAATTTTTTTTTTGTATTTTGCATTTATATTAATATGTAATGCAAGTTATTTTATTCTCACATGCATTTTCAAATTTTAATAAGTATTTCAATATTTGTTTTGAATGTTTTAGTGAATAATATACAGTTATTTACAGTTGTTATGTATTTTTTGTAGCTAAACTAATTATTTTTTAAGAGCTTTGTAGCATTCTTTCAGTTTTTTGTAACGAATTTAAATTGTGGAAGACTTAGAAAAAAATTTATTATTGAGAAAATGGAAGTACTTTCATTTTGTAAAATGGGAATAAGAATTAAAAGGGATAATTTTAATTATATGAATTATTTTTAAACTTTTAAATGTAAAATTTCTACTGGACATAATATTTCATAGCAAGCTTAGAAGTATATATTTCTTAAAAATTTATTCTTTGGTGTTATTTTGTATACACAAAAGAAAAGTAATTATTGTGCAATTTGCTGTTTCTTTTGTATGTTATTAATTTTTAATTTTCTGCTAAATTGGAATGTCTTATGGAATTCTTCAGCTGTATGTGAATTACTTGGAAATGAGTAAAGATTATTTAAAGCTTTAATTTATTGCAGCAAGCCAAGCTCATGCACCTGAGTGCTTTAAAGAAGAAAGCCAAGCATAAATAAAAAGAAGTAATTTTTTTAATATGAATGCTAAATAAAATTTCTATCAAATTATGAATTGCTTACATTGCATTAGTTTCTTTTCAATAAATTTATAGTTAATTTTTGTAGTTTTATTCATTTTTATGTCCAATCATTAGTCTTTTATGTACAATACTTGATTCTGATGAATTGAAATAATTACAGAATAGTTCTTGATAGTGTGAATGGCAAAAAAACATTGTTCAGAAGTCTAAAATGACCAAAATGAAATGTTTGAAAGGATATTATATTTACATATTTTAATTTAATACTTCCTTCTTTTTACCCATGCTGTCCAAATTCGAGGCAGATGTATTGATTATATTCTAAAATTCATCTTTATAGATTGTTGTGCTTTTGGAAATCAAATCCACATAAACACAAAATGGTAAACTAACAAACAATCTACACTTTCATGAATGAATATTATCATATGACCACAGATCAATTATCAAATCGTATGATAAAAAAATTACACACTAAATTTTATTCACCAGCTGTGTTTTCAAATGATCGTGTTTACCAAGTCCATAGATAGAATTATTGTTGCGAATCTTATGAACAGGAACTGCAGCCGAAATTTGACACATATTTACAATTTTATGTCAACATTATATACTAAATTTCATATGTGTAACACAGGTGACAACACATATGGCTCTTTTAAAGCATAACAATTCCTGTTTTTAAGTTGGTGAATAAGCTATGTATTTATCAAAATTAAATGCTTAATTTTATTAAAAGAAAAGCACTAAAAATATTTCTGAGCATTATCCTTACCTTACTTTTCTTGTTTAAATGCTTTTGAGAATAAACTCAAAGACTCATTGACCAAGTGATAAGGAAAGTAATATCTTGTTTGAATTTTCACTAACTTTTTAGAGAATCCAGCATTAGAAATTTAATTTGAGTCAATTTATTCTTATTTTTTCATGAAGTATATATTTCAATTCATTATTCATACAAAATATTTGAAATTCCTGCATTCTATCTGAAGGGGGAAAAATGATGTTAGAAAATATTTAAGATTACTTCAATAATTAGATTTTGTTCATAATTACCATTTTTATAACATTGTTAACATAAGAGGGATGTGGCTTCTTCAAATTTTTCTTGCAAATACCCAAATAAAGATGTTATCTTGCGTTTCTCCAAATAAAAATTGCGGTATTTGGAAAAGAGCATAAAAATGAAAAGCGTTGAGGTTTTAAGAATTTATCAATAGGCGTTTCGTTCACCATAACGCTGAGAAGAAAATCTAGTATGTATTTCAAACACTTTTTTGTCTACCGATTGACACTAAAATTTGATACAGAACTTCAATTTTAGTAACAAGACCACATATAAAATTTCATAATTTTTTTACTTTTCTAAATGCAGATGCATACATTCGTATATACAAGTGGCAAATGGTAAATTTCTAGATGGTTTTGATTTAAAATTTGAGACGAATCAACATTTGAAATGCTAAAACTATATTCTAATTGCTCTTTGTGTTTTGCATTTATCATTTTCAGAAGATTGCTGAAAGCTTCCAGAGAATGGGTTTCTCACAAATTTCTCTAAAAAATTTCAAATTTTATGTTAAAACCGTATATTAAATTTTTTATCCCTGTAGCGGAAAGCATTTTTAAGTTTTTGTGTTTATAGATTAAGAAATAGCAGAGCAATTTCCAAATATATTTTATTATAGCAATATTTTCTTTTTATTTATTTATTATTTTCTTACTTCATATGTGACAAAGTAAAAAAAAATTTATCTGCCTTGCTTTTTAATACTGTAGCGACATACGTACCAGAAAAAAATTAAATTCCGTATTAAAGGCTTATAAAAATCTATATTCTTCATAATTAAAGTTATTATTTTGTGGCTTCATTAATGTTATATTTATAAATATAATTCTAAAAATGCTTTTTCATTGTGTCACAGATTGTAAAAATTATCAAAGTGATTATTTCAGTCAGAATAGGTTTCAATCTGAATTTTCTTGACATTCAAAATACTTATATTTTTTATATTTTATTTACAAGAAAATAAAAATGAACTGTGACAACTACTTTTAAACCCCCGTTTCAGAGTATTAGTTGCAGACCAAATTATTATTATATTATGTTATATGTAGGGTTGAATTATGACATATACAAAATAGGTGATAACTTATCCCTTCTCTTCGTAACTGTGCAGCTACAAGGCATTAATTTCTTTTATAATATTTTCATTATAAATTAATTTCCTGTTTTCGTTCGATATACAGGGCTCGATATCTTATACTGGAATATATTCAAATAAAAATAAGTATATTTTAAATTTTACGAATATATATATAATTATTATTTTTAGATTATATTTAAAAAATTGTAACTTTTTACTATTTTGTTTAAAATTATTTTTGAATTAAAATACTTTTTTTAAATGTGCAATACTGAAACCAATTTTGTTAAAGATAACCCACAATTAAATATTTTTTATATCAGTTTATTTTAACTACTTTTATCTATAGAAATATTTAATCCAAGTTAATATAATTTAAAATATAATAAATATAGATAATACAAGCAATTTTAATTTCTTACATGGATGTTTGATGAAGACCAAACAAAAATATCTAGATTTGGAAGGCGGATAGAAGGAAGGGGTTATACGGAATTCGTATTATGTAGGTCCTCTTAATAAGATGATAGTTATAATAACTATCATGTGTAAAAATATACATTAAAAAAAAACCCACACACACCTCAATTTCTTCAAGTTTTAAATACATTTATTATCACTAGATGGCGCGCTAAGGCTAATAGCAGAAATAAGCAAGTATTTTAGACAAAATATTTATAAAATTTTCTAATACTGTTAGTATGTTAAAATGTTTGTTCTCTATCATTTATAACATTCAAACTTTTTATAATTCATATTGCATGAACTAATATATCAACTTTGTGAACAATTTACATAATACATTAAATTCGTTTTTAAATGCGTGCAGTTTTCAAAAGCAATTTAAATTATTTCTTTGTTGGAAAAGTGAAAAGAATTCACTGTGCAGATCAGACATACACACACACACACAAAAAAAAAAAAAAAAAAAAAATATAAAAACAAATTTCTTATGTACGATTTTTAAATTAGTAGACAGAATAAATCAAAGATAAATATTTTAAATCTTTGAGGCTTTTCATTTGTTAAAGTTGTACATCCAAACTTCAGAAAGAAAGTACTAATATATTTCTCTATAACAATTTTTAATAATAATCATAGGCTCATTTATTCATTTTTTATGTCACTTATATAAGCAGATGCAAAGCATATTAAAACAATTTGCGTCAGTGTATAAATATAAAAATTCATGTAGTTTGGCCTATAAAGTTTGGAACAAATCCAGACTTTTTTTTCTTTTACTTTCTGGATGTAAGAGTTAATCTATTTGAATTTACCCACCCCTTGATTATGATTTGATTTCGAAGATGAAATTAGCTTGTTGCATTTCTTTACCGAGCAGTTATCAAGATTTTTAAAGCGACAAACCGTTCCATTGGGACTATCAGCAGAATCGGTACTAATTCTGCTATTTTCCGATTTCTGCAACAGAAATAATTTATATTCAACACCAATGACTACGCTAAGAGAAAATATAGTTGTCTATGCCATTTAGAGTATCTTATTAGTTTTATTATAACGACTACCTGTATATTAGCAAGGATAGTTACCTGTATGTTTCAGGCTTGACTCTTGCCCAAGACTTTCTTTTACCGATGATTTCATGTGCCTGTTTCATATGGAATTCCTCTCTATCAGATGATCATTCATGGGTATATAGTGGGCATTTAAAGAAACAAAATTGACACAGGCGATATCTTTCTCCCGTGTCTGAAACAAAATGATAACCTTTTCCCCTCACGATTGTGTTCTTGTATTCGTTATAATGGGGGATAAATTTAATTAAATTCACCCAAATATTTAAACAAATGAATTGTTCCCGACTGTCAATTTTTATTTTCATATATTCATACATAAAAACCTTCAGGTCTAAGAATGTTCCATTCATTTGTGGTAAGTAAGATAGGGTCGGAATGGAGCTTGGGACCTTTTGGATTGTAGCTGCGTAACATAACCATTAAGCAAAAGTGATCACTAGTGTCTAGTGGCTGTTACTGGCTTATTAAGATACCACTACCATACCCCCTCCCCCCCAATGAGTCACGAACTTTTATCCTGTTGATACTGCTACGTTCAGTGGTGGCGGTGTGAACGCAAGAAGTGTGTCTGCGGAGAGACGAAAGATTTATAGCGCCAAGTGTTATGGCGAGCGTGCGTCAAGTGAGTCTGACGATTTTTTGGTTGTTGCTAGAGGGTTTGTTGATTTTGCGTACGTTGCGGGTAGATGGTGCCACGACAGCTGATTGAAGTTTGAAGGTTCATCCCGTCCGAGGTAACCAATATGAGCTAGGGTCAGAATAGAACTTGGGACCTTTTGACTTGACATAACCATTGCATTAAAGTGATCACTGGCGTCCAGTGGCTGTTACTGACTTATTAAGACCCAACCACACATTTAAAGCAAAAATAGCTCTGTTCCTATTAGCCCAAGATATTGAACTATATTCCCATATGGTTGGTCAATGTTTGGAATACTGTCCAATGTTTGATAGATATAGAATGATGTTGTTCGGCATTTTGTGTTAATAGGGATGCAATTGTTTAGGAAAAGTAACGAAAATACGAAGAAAAAATGCAGAACATATTATTAAATTTTGAAGTTGTTGAGTGTGTTATTCAAAGACAGCTATGCTATATTTGCTGCTTGATATTGAATCGAGCAAAACAGTGGGAGAAATGAAACAATGTTTTTCAAGTTTAAATAGACCAATAGTCTGAGAGGAAAAATTGAAAATGAAGATTTATTTATATTAAAAACAAAACCTATTCAATAACCAGTCAAGCATTAAGACAATTTAATTAAATAAGGGCCGGCGTTTTGGAGTAGGGATAGCGCATTTTCCCATGATCTGGGCTTCCCGGTTCGGGCATGGTTGTTCTTCACCTGTGCTGTAAATAATCTGTGGGGATTGTGAATGTGCCCCCCTGTAAAAATGAGTTGTGCAGGCGAATATGTGAGTGTCATCTTAATACGAGCTAGAAGTCAGACTTCTGCCTTCGGGTGTTCAGGAGTCTTTACCCTCAGACGCTAATGCACCCTCTTATCGTGGAAACTCGGATACGACATCATCATCATCAAGTAAATGGGGAATAAATTTTAAACAAGTATAAATTAAAAAGATATCATTCTTTTAAAATTTCGCGAAATTTTTAGAATTCTACTAAATTATGAAAATTACGTTGAAAAAAAATATCCGATAAATATTTCTGGTCAATTTCTGTATTATTTTTCGAAAAAAAAAAAAAGCTTTATTGGGGAAAGAGCCTAGGTTAACCGAGCGGAAAAAGTAAAGTCTAAGAACGGCTTTCTTCGATTTTAGATGCTATTATAGTGCCGGGCCGCGGTGGCCTGGTGGTAAGGTCTCGGCTTCGGGACCGGAGGGTTTCAGGTTCGAGACTGGATTCCACCGAAGATCCGTCGTGTGAGGGGGTCTCTTGCACGTTAAATCTGTCAGGCCAAAGTCCTCCCGCTGGTGTGGTGTGGTGTGGAGAGGGGGGTGCCACTTCAGATGTCGTCCTCGTCATCTGACCGTGGTTCAAAATTACGAGGTCCGTCCCAAAATAGCCCTCGTGTTGCTTTAAACGGGACGTTAATATAACTGAACTGAACAGCTATTATAGTGCCAAATTTTAGAAAAAAAAAAAAAAAAAAGGAAGGAAATTTCCACCTTTTTTTTCTGAAGGAAAAAAAAATAGCCTCGGAAAGAAAATCTTAGTTTGTGGCTTAAGTAGTGCATAATTTAGGATATTAGAAAATGTGTTTATGCATAATAATTGATTCAAGATGTTTACTTCAAATCTAACGTCATTTTCATACTTATCTGGGAACTAAGGGTCTGTTGTGGGTGGTCAACCCAACAACTCTAGCCATAAAACTGATGATATGCATTTTTTATGCATTTCATACCGGTACAATTTAATTGCAATGTATGGGTGTATTTGTCACAGCACTCGATACTAAAATGTCAATAATAAATTGGTGGCATGGAAACTGTAATTGATTCATTGAAAAGAAGGATTATTTTGAAAAAAAAAAAAAAATCCTCCCCAATTCATTATTTTAGCACAAAAAATAATGCGTCATCTTAAAATTAAAAGAATTATCCTTCCAATGATATCAACTTAATAATTGTACAGTTTGTTCCTAAATTTAGGCAATTTAAAAAAAAATTTTTTGTCTAATTTCTAATAATATATTGCATTTTTGTCTTAAAATTCAAACAGTTTCCAATGTTTTATTAAATATTTAGGCGCATGATTTTCTTCTTGAGCTAAAAAAAATTATTTTGTGTAATATCTGTCGTTTACAAGATAAATAAAAAAAATAAAGACAAAATATCGCAAAATTTTGAAAAATAATTGTACATTTGCGTTTTTAACCATGATATGATGTTATTAAACTATCACAACTGAAAATGTTTACATGCATAAAGGAACAAATCATGTGTAAGTCAATTAAAATAATAAGGCTTTAATATCTGTCATGTACATGAAGTTATATCTAAATTCTTAAATAAAATGAAATATAAACAATATTCCCAGCTGGTTGGCAGAGACGATTAGTGTTAAAATAGCAGCTCAAATGTGGAGAAATGGATGCAGTTGTAATTTTTAAGATTTTTTCTTCCACGTTTATGTTGTGAAATAAACATGATTAAAAAAAAGAATAATAACGCCGTAAGCAAAGAATGAATTAGCTTATAAAAAATGTTCATCATTCCATTATTGAAAAAGAATTAAGAGAACAGCATCAAGAGATAAAATAAATTTGAAAACTGACTTTATAAAATTTGTGGAAATCGATTTTCGTTTAGTTGGAGGTATTGGCGAAGAAGAATTAATACACGAATGCTAAAATGAATAGCAGAATTTAAACATTCATTGAGTGAGAATTTAATGGAAAAAAAAAAAGAAATTTTCATATATTTATTTTTTTATTTGTGAGAATCTGCTTCAAAAGTTATTGACGTTAAAGAATTTAGGAAGTGATTAAATCTGGAAAAGAATTTTATTCAAAGTTGATGGAGATTAAAAATATATAAAAAAATAAAACCTGAAAAAATCGTTATTGGTGGAGATAAAAAAATATTTTAAACTATTTTATACCTATTTAATGAAATGTATATAAAATATTTTTAATGTAAAAAATGTTTTGATGTGCAATATTATAATTTTAAAGCCTTTTGTCGTCTATAATTATCTTTTTAATAATGATAATATCACTGCGCCAAATAATAATTCATTATAGTTGATATTTGAAAAAAATAAATTACAGCAAACGGCTTTTAATATAAATCTAATTTTCGCAAGATTTAAAAAATTTCTGATATCTCTGGTTTAAAATTTAAAAAAAAGTCTGTTTACATTTATTGGTACAATAACCTATGAAAAAAAAGTGTAATAATATTAAAGTAATCATATGCAAAGCAGCATTTCCACTCTGTATATTCCACGATGATAAAAGTAAGCTAACTTTACAGAATAACCATTTTTATCGTAGCAAAACGGTTAATTTCGAAATGTTATAGGCAGACCACTAGTTTAAGTTGAGAAAAGCTTTGAATGATGGGGATAATTATATTTTATATTGTTTTAGTCAACTAATGCAAGTTGAAAAAAGACACGAATTCAAATTTTTTAGACATTTTCCCTGTCTTGTCAGTCATATTTAGTAAAAAATTGCTTGCACTTTAAAACATAAACCATAGGCATAGCACTGACTCTCTGACACGCCTGAAGGCACTCGGAAATAAATACTGAATGACCAGACCGCCACTACAGCGACACTGGCAGGAACTGTGGTTGAGTCCTAAGGGCCATCATTGACCACGATACAGCCCTTCCCGTAGGAAGTATGCCCTGTCATCGATGGGAGGAGCCAAATTTCCCACCTTTATTGTACCCACCGGGTTGGCAAGATACAACCACCATGCCGGAAGCATCTCCTTCCCAATTACGAGATGTCCTCTCACCCAAGGGTCACTTTACAGCCTAAAATAATTTTGAAAATCTTTTTATTGTTAAATTTGTCCAAGTTACTAGTAATATAAATGGAAGTAATATACATTTGTAAAGGACGATTAAAAAAATAACACAACCCACTCTCGAAACTTTTATTTTATATGTAAAATTCACCTTAAACAGTGGTTTTTTTCTTATTTTTTTTTTAAGTCAATCAATTTTAGTAGGAGAAGAATGGAAATTTTGTCAAAAAAAAAAAAAAAAATGTTTCTTACAAAGTCAAAAGTTTTTATTAAATATGATTGATAGGACTGGAGGTTGTATAATAAGTTAGATTCCATAACTTTATGGGAAAGAACTTGAAACTCAAATAACGTAATTTTTTTTTTCAGATTTAAATTATTCTTCTAAATGGTACAAGAAATCTATCTCAAACGATTTCGGAATTCGCTGTAGAGCAACTTTTAGAGTAGACAGCCCTGATATAGTTCAAAAGAGTTTTAAAACAAGCTATTTTTTTTAATGTACTAAGCAATAAGTATTTTTTTAATTACTTTCTCCTTTTTCAATTTCATGATTAATTTTTTTTCTCTAACACTCTGATAGATGGAGCCACAGATACATTATTGATATTTAATTTAATCAACCGATTAACTGATAATTCATTCAAAACAATGGCGGATTGTGGAATGAAGAATTGCATCAAAATTTAATCTTTATAATCATGAAATAAATCAAGTTAAAAATAGTCATTTAATCCAAAGTGATACACGCTCTAAAATCAAGAATCCGATAATTCTGTACTTTAGTGTGAATACTAATGACATAATGAAGTTTGATCACATAATTTAGTTTATTAAGCTTACTATTAATTAATGTCGTAGAAAGTTCTGATCATATTGCGCTTATCATTAAAGGAGACAATAGATTAAATATGTTAAATATTAAAATATTTTCTAAATTAATTTTCCATCTTAAACTTTTGAGAGATTACCTGCGTCTTAAAGATCTAAAATTAGCTAGTATAATACTGATGACAGAAGAGTCATTCGTAATTATTTCAGAAAATTACAGAAGGTATGATAAAGATTATAATAATCTAAAGATTAATTGGGAAAACCACAGATACAAATGCGGGTAGTATAAATATTTATATCATTTTAATCTGTAAGCTTTAAGTATCTGGAAGTTAGTTAGAGATTAGACAAATTAATTTAGTGGTATTAATTTGAGTATTTACAAAATTGAAGATTACTGAGGTATTATCAAAACTTGAGCTTTTATTATTAACACATATAATGAGTTTTGGGAGAATTGTTTTGAGAAAGCGTTAATCTCTAATAAATCTTTATTAATAAAGACGAATGTGTTTGTTGGTGCTCTGTAAGCCAGACCTGTTGATCAAGAGATTTTGGACCAAATACACTTTGAAGGGTACTAATACACACTTCAAAGAGAGAGTTTTTGAGACTTTAGTTGGAATTTTAATTAATAAAAAATAATTGAAATTTTAAAATGTTTAGTAAAAATCTAAATGAATTTGAAATTTGCATTTTCAAATAATGGTAGGCTTTTTTGTGTGTTTTATAATTAGTTGTATAAAGATACAAATATAAAATGAAGAAAATTCATAGTACAATGAAAAAAACAAACAATATAAGATTTCTAAAAGTGGATGAGATAATTGCCTTTTAAAATTTGAAGTGTGGAAATATTTGACAGTTGTAGCTAGTAACATAAAGATACGTAAAAGATTCAATTGAAATTTTTAGCAATTAATACCCATTTTTAGCTACTAATACCCACAAACAAATTGGTCTTCAAAGACGGCTGTTTAAAAATAAAAATGTGTCTTATAGTCAGTTTTCCCCTTTTTCAGTAAAGTAAATTTATTACAAAAATCTGTATTGTTGTTGCTGATGCTTATTCCTCTTGAATTGAAATCCAATTCAAACAAAATCCAAGAGGTTGGAAGCAGGAAGAGTGCAATAGCTTCTGAGGGTCAAGACCCCTGAGTACCCGAGGGCAGAAGTCTGACTTTAGCTCAAATGAAGAAGGAATTTACACATTCGCTTACACAACCTCTTTTTACAAGGGAACTCTTTCAGGTACTTTACAGGTATAACACAGAATAGAGGCAATCACGCCCAAGTCTTGGTTTGGTTTGGTTTAAAGTTTTATGGCACAAGAACCAATATGAAAGTTATACTGGGCCAAACAAGTTTATTTCAAATTAAAAGTCTGATAAAAACCGTTTCTATAAAAATGATTCAAAAATAAGTATTGGTAAAACTATGATAAATTGCAAAAAGTCTTGGACCCCCAGGTTACGGGGAAGATGCGCTACCCCTGGGTGAGAATTAATTGATTGATTGGTTGGTGTTTTATGGCTCAAACGCCAAGCTGTGCCAAACTCGTAGTAACTATAAATATTAAAAAAAGTAAGGGGTTTTCATTAAAGTAAGGGGATGTAAAATTAAAATAACAAAGTGAAAATATAAAGTAGATATTAAGCATGAAATTGATGACAAGTAAAAATGAAAACACTTTAACATGGTATGGTTCTCCAATTATATCTTTCGAATTTGGATAATCGTATTATTCTTATTATTCGTATTATTAATATTTTATTCTTAGAAAGCGGTATTTAAGACATTCACATATAATATGCCTTAACAGAAATTGTAGTATTACATTTTACAAAAATTGGAGCTGCATCTGAATGAAGTAAATATTTGTGAGTAAATTAAGTATGAGTCTAGGATGCCGGTATTACAAAACGATTCTTATTATATATTATCTATACTAAAACATACAAATTATTATAAATAGCCCGTAATCTTAAAATAACTTCTCTAGCATTCATTTACAAATGATGCTTTGATATGGAATCAAAATTAATTCGAGCTGTATGGTAAATAAGTTCTGAAAATATAAAAAGTGGATAATGTCATCAAAAATATATTATCAATTAAATAGTGTATCAATATGTTGCTTTCAAGTTTTTCCGTTAATTGAGACAGAAATATCAATTGCTGGTTAAATTTTTATGGAATCATATTCTTGCAAATTAAAAATAAATCTTCTGCATGCGAATCTGAGTGAGCTTGCTTCTTTTACATTAAATAAAGAGGTGTTTAGCAAACATACATTTTTTTGTTCTTCCATTCGTGGTTACTTTAAATATAGATGATCGAAAATGTGAGATTTTGGATCATTTCAGAAAAAATGTGTTAACGTAAGGAATTCTATCGTACTGCAATATAGTTTGGCTTCTGAAACATTATTTTGAAAATTATGAAGATTTATTCAAACTTCAATTCATAGAACTGTTTTGGCATCAAGGCCTAGAAGCATGTGTTTAAGACCTAATTCGCCGAACAATTGCTATGTTACCTGAATCTGATGCATTTATTTTGAACTTTTCTGACTTTGGTCAAGTATTACGAAGGTTAATGGGGCGTGGAAACTTGGGAAAGATATAATCCTCATAATTAGGTTTTGCTCAAAATGACGAAGATCTTTTCAAAAAATAGCTTGCATTGCAGCTTTCAGTTAAGAACGATTATTCGTTTCCATATATATATATTGATGAAACGTTTGTAACATAAATTAACAGTTTTAATTAAAAAAAGTAAAAATAATGCAAAATAAGAGCAAAAAATGTAAAATTTTTTTTCGAAAATATTAGGCCATGTACAAGAAATTGATAGCCCCCTTCTTATTTATATAAATATTTTATGCATTTATTTTACAATATGCATTTTTTTTACAGAGATAAATTTAATTTAAAATTTTGTCTCCTGTCTCAACTCTGAATTTTCATGATTTCACTTCAATTAATTTCAATCACTTTTACTTATCTTGCAAAATTTTCTCGTTTCCAAAGTAAATAATAAGTTAATCCACGGGATATCATAAATTACTCGACTCGCCTATGAGTGGAAGATAAATCACCAGTTCAATTTTACTCGGTTTAGAATCGTAAATCAAAGTTTCTGCATCCGGAATGAACGAATCCTTTCAAGAAAGAATTATAACTCCAGAAGCAGGGATTGTTATTGATGATAAGGACATATGAAGGATAATTTGAATTCTTTTAAACATTCTTTTTATATAAAAAAAAACTTCTGCAAATTTAGAATATTTGGAAGGCTAAGGGATTATAAAGAAAATTTTTTATAAATATTTGTGTTTG